>LAPY01000707.1:95090-105634 GCA_000970635.1 Eragrostis tef
GTGGACACCACCAGGGTGCGCCGCCGGCCGAGCCGCAGCAGCAGAAGGCCGCCCTCGGAGCCGTGGCGGAGGTGCAGGTGTTGCCTAGCCGATGGGCCAAACTACAGCAGCTTGTTTTCACGGCAAACAAGCAAAGAATCCCTGCTTTTGTGAGAGAAAAACGAGTATTTTGCTCAACAAAATACCAAAGCGAATACTGGAAGAATAACAGATGCAAACTTGACTGATTATGTCTCGAGAGAGTGTTCCTGCCGTATTAAGCTATATATATAGCTTATACAAAATAATATCCGAACCAACTACTATCTAAACGTGATTCTTTCTATCTCTAATTACCGAGTCCATTAACAATTGGCCTGATTAGTCCGCTTCCGAAGCCATCACGCCTGCCCTTCACGTACTCCGCCAACATGTCCTCCTCCAATTGAATAGCCATCCAACACAGTGCCATGCACGCCTTGCACCCGTTCCTGATGGTCTGCCAATTTTCCTATCCAACAGCAGGTCGTGCTCGGTGGGCGAGGCGGCCGATGAGGTGGAGGTGGCAGATGAGCGGCAGCAAAGGCGGAGACGGCGGGAGCTTGCCGCTCTGACGACGGCTACTGACGACGTAGAGGAAGAGGATGAGCACGGCGCCCGCGGCGGCGAGCACGTAAGCAGACATCTTTTTCTTGCTCTGCTGACTGATACTGACGGCGAAAACCTTGTACTTTGCTAAGCTTATAGTGATCTGTTGCGATATGAAAACTAGCTTGTTTCTATGCGCTAAGCGTTGAAAAATTGTGCGAACCTGATAGGGGTATGGCACCGTGACGACGTACGGCGAGCGCTTCTCTTGTTTCAGGTCCAGTGGAAATGGCACGGGCAGTCATTGATCCGTATAATATTTGATGCAAGCTAATGGCCGGCTTTCAGCAGCCGGCTGCTGGCGACGGTATCCGTTGGAAATTTTCAGCATTTGGACACCAAGCCTCGTTCAAGCAAATATCCCTTCTTCTTCTTTTTTACATCTCATACAAATATCCCTACATTATTTTTAGATAATGCAAATATCCCTACATGTTCAAGCAAACACCATGCCTACATCTATCCAAGCTATGGCCTGCGTGTCTCAAAAAAGAAAGGAAAAAGTCTATTTTAGTCCTCCGAACAATTCACATTGTGTGTTTCACCCCCTAAACAAAATGATGGCTCACTTTACTTCCTCAAACAATTTCATTTGGTGCAATGTACACTCTATTGAAGTTTGTTTCTTTTGTTTCTCATTCTACAAGTAGAATTTAAAACTCAAATTTTGCATGACATTAATTGCCACAATAATATATGTTAAAATATTTTTAAATTATCTCGGTCTCAGCAGTTAGACACCAAGCTTCGTCCAAGCAAATGTCTCTACATGTTTAGATGCTGCTCCAATTCCGAAGAACCTCCCGTCGCCCTACGCTTACATACCAATAACAAACTAACAATACTGGCATCACCTGATCATTATATTACTTACCGTTGGATGACGAAAAAAGGGAAACTTTGAACGGAGTACATCTATCAAGCTACGGCGTGCGCAGTTACATCTCTCCCGTTTGTCGAGCGAGGCCCATCTATCCAAGCTAGTCACCAACGTGGGTTGAATTTGGCCTGATGTTACAAAGTATTTTAGTTGGGCTGGGCTGAGCAATGGACTCGGTTTGAAAAATAAAGCTTATTGGTGACCAAAAAAAAAATCGCCATTCCCCTGCCGCGCCGGGCGCACACCGCGGTCGCGCTGCCTCGGCGGCGGCGGAGGCGCATGTCCAGGTGGATGCCGGCGAACGGAGGCGACTTCCCCCTCGCGAATACTTCTTACTTACTGCCGCGCAACCTCTTGTGAGTGGTTACTGTTGCCGAATCAACATGAGTTCTGTGTTGTTCACTACCTGTTCGTAGAAATGCTCCAGGAAGTTTGAAAATTTAGAAGCTAGCATGGTATAGATAATAAATGGCTCCTTAGAAATTTTTGTTGCGCTCCGAGGGCAGTAACTGGAATTGATATTTTCTGCAAATTAATTTTGGAAACTTGCTCTGCGTTGGATACTTGGTATTCTAGCGAGGTGTGATGTTGGAGCATGAACGATGTGATATTGCACATTTTGTCACGTTTTAAAGGCTTATATCATTTGCAGGGGACAAAGTGTTAAAGGTTATTCTTATGGAATCTAAGCGTCTCATTCATTTGTGAAGGTTTCAAATGGGGTGGCCTGAGCTTGCTAGTGAAATTCTGGCCTGTTGAGTTATCTTTCTGTTTATCAACAAACCGAGTGCTGCCTTATCAGCCTTATCTCAGACATCTTGAACGTGGCATCTGGTATGGTATGTACCAAGCATTTTCACTGCATCTCACGATTAAAAAAAAAGATCGTTTTTCTTCCTATGTGTATTATTTTTGTATTGCTAAAGGACACTTAACTGAGTAAGAGTAGGTGGCTACTATGTTATTTCTGGAGAGCGATGTGTCTTCTATTGTTTCTTCATTCGAAAGAGACGACTAAAGCTCAATTTTAGAGCTTTAGTCACTGTAACTGTAAGTAGGGATCCTTGCAAGGGTCTTCGAAAAGCGATAAGGAGCACTCAATGCTTTTACTATATATTTGTAACACATCAATAAATATTTTCTAATATCATTTTAACATGTTCGGTTGATCAATATCAATATGCAAAAGATACTAACAGACACTGACTGAGCCACTCAAGGGCCAGGAAACACCCCACGTACAAGCTTTGCTGCAGTTTAAGTAGCTAGCTTGTTAGCTAATGCGAAAGGGCCTTTGTCCTGATGGCAAGGCACCCGAGTAGCATGCGCCGGCCCAGCCTCACATGGGTTACGGGCCCCTATGTAAGGGCATGGAGAGGGGTTCGTGGGTTTTCTTGGCCTGTGTGAGAGGTCTTCCCTTATCACAATACCGCGGGGGTGGTCTTACCCCCAGCAGATCAAGTTTTTTTTTGTTTGTTAGGTAAAGTAGAAGCAACACGGACGCTCCCAAAACGGCTGATCGTCCTGCGGGGCTCCCGAAGCAGCTCGGCCTAATGGTGTTTGGTCATAGCTCATCAACAAGTGCAAATAAGCATGGTGTTCATTTGCTTCTTGTTAGTTTTGCTTCCAAATAGCCAAACTTCGTTTGGCCCTATTTAATTGATTTAGTACCAATGGTCAAGTAGGAACCATTTATTGATTATCATAGCTGCTTTTAACATTTTGTCACATTCATAGTATTGATGTCCACTTGGCTCTCCCTAAAGTTTCGTCCTGCTAATAGCCAAAATTTAAATTGTTGACTGCATGCATTCCAAACCCCATTTTGTTGGCGGAATATCAAAATGTTTCGCATGTCCTCATTACTAAGATACAGTTTCTCAAGAATGTTAAAACTTGGGTCAAATTCAATGTTTGCTTAATGTGGTAAAAGGGAAGTAGGCTTATTTTTAAGGTCAAATCAATCCCTCCGCGTGCTTGGTGAAATCTGTAATGACCATAAACCTATATATCTATCCCATCCATTTCTTTTCTTTTTACTATTATGCACGCACTTTTCCTCTACTTTTGAGTTTACTGAAAAAAATTCCTTTTCAGGGATTTATAATTAAAATGTAGATGGGTTGTTATTTTTCTTTGGTCGGAGTAATATTTTGTTGAAGCTACAAATTTAAAAGTATTATGAAACACTATAACTCACCGGAAAAAAATCATAATGTGTATATTTATTGCCTGCTGGTTCTGAGGGTTGGGAGAGAAGATTTAGGGTCTAGGTTCACTTTTAACCAAAAATCTGAAAAAAAGGAAAAAGGAACAGTTTGTATAGGTTGTACAGGGCTACCAGCAACTGGAGTTATTCAGATATATCTTGTATGTTAGGAATTCAGAGCTTTGATGATTCTCTCCTCGCAAAAAAAAAGAGTTTTATGATTCTCTTCATCCTATCCATTAGCTGTCTTTTCCCTTGACTTGTCAACATCATGTTTCATTTCAGCAGACTGCCTCCTTCTTGGTTCACCATTCAGCGCAAATGCTACCTGGCTCTATCATGAACGCCTCAAAGTGTTTCAGACTTCTTGGGTAAATTCATGTATTTTTTCGGTTTGTTCTTAACCATTTTCATTCTTTAAATCTTTTGTAATGATTTGTAAAATTTGATTGACAATGAAAAGTGATGTATGGGTTAGATTAGTACTGTGTTGTTTCTTCTTTATCATACAAATGGAAATTGCTCATGCTAAAGAAACCTGGTATAACATATGAAGAATGTTCTCCAGACAAGTGTGGACGGCATCACTGGCTACAAAGCCACTAGTTTATTTTCACATGTCTTGTTCCTCACATTTTAAGTCGCAGATGAAATTTTCAAAGGTGTAGACATATAGCTTTTAATGCTGATCCAGGACATTTTCTCGGAAAACTCTGAGTGATAGTGGTTGTCTGAGAAACAAATATTGCTGTCTTATCACCCGTCTGGATGCCTTGTACGTACTTTTGTCAATCACGAAGTACTCGGAGGTGGAAGAAAAGAGAGAACTAAGGGAACTGATAGATTCATGCCTGTTTTTGCAATCCACCACCACCATTTCCAATGCCACTATTAGTTTCTAACATCGCTTGATCCTTCTCAAAATCTTGTGGCATGGCATTTAGCTCCAAATAAGTGGCTATGGCTCAACCCTTCATCCTACCCCTAGGTTACCTTATCCAGTAGCTTACAGTTAGTGTATTCTCTGTTTTCTTCTTCTGTTTTTGTTGATGTTTATCTAATAGCATCCTGTTGTGTGCGTGCGCTACTCACGACCACTTATTGTTGTTTCTTCTTCTGTCTTTTTGCTGTTTCTCCAATAGCATCCTGTTGTGGGTGTGTGCTACCCACGACCACTTATTGTGCATGTTTTTGTGATTGCATCCTCATCAAATGGTATTGCCCAAGTAAAACATTAGAAATTTTGAAACATATATATGATCATTTCTCGGAAGACTATTTTTCTCATTCTAGTTTTTTTTGTGCATTTTTACCCGTTGGAAATTTTTAAGAAATCAGAATGCTCTCACTTGATTATAAACTTCATGATGTGTATCAATCATCTTTTGTAACTCCTTACCACGAAAGACTGCAAAGTACTTTTGTCAAATATCTCGTTCTTTCTTTTCCCTAATTAAGATGAAGGAGCAAAAATGGGGAAGGAAGTGTCAATTTGCATACTCCTTTTAATTTCTTTAATCTGTGTGCCTTTGATCTACTTAATTCACTATGCACTGACTATGCAAGCAAATTTCTGGGTTTGATTACCTAAAAAATGATTTTTGTACTTTACACTGCACTTAATTTTCTTGATTCATAAATATATTGCTTTAGCTGTTCTCATGCATGTCTAGCCTCATGGATTTTGTATTTCTCATTTCTAGCTTGATGTTTCAGTGAAGTCTTTGAGATCATGTATTCAGAGCTAGCATATATTATTTGTTGCTGGAATCTTTAGAGTCAGTTGATTTGGCATGTTCCACAATAGTCCATCTTATGGTTTTATTCTGAACTACGTTGGAATGTGACAGCTACCTTTCTAACTAAATTCTTACCGTTTGACATCAGAGCGTGCTTATGCGATTTGCTATTTCTGTACTTTCCAATTATGTTTTTTTTACCATAAAGCTAGTCTTCAAATGTATATGAGGCTTGGCTATATTATACATATATACAGATCACATGTTTGCACACATGATCCCAGGCATAAATACACGAGGGTCCATGTAGGCATGGAGCACAGTGTCTTTTTGCACACAGCCATGATCCCGTTGGATTTGCAGAGCCTTCTGAAAGCTACATTTTTGTTCGGATCAGGTCTATCATTCAGCTGGACACCTTACATCTTGTGACAGCGAGTGAATTACTCTCACACATACTCTCTCTCCAGGAGTGATTCAAAAACACTATACGTATGCACCTTAACCATCATACAACCAGAATCTGGCGTTCTATTGGAGCAAACATTATCCGTCTGAACGGATGGTAGTTTGATAGTGTGGTCTGAAATTTTCATGTACTTATGTGTGAACATGTAGAACGGCTTGCCCCTAGTCACATATTAGCAAAAGCTTCTGTTTGGCTTAGATACTATATCTAGCTTTCATCTTGTGGCGTAATTTTCTAACATTCCTGATGGACATCTCAAGTGAGACCAAAATAATTTATGTAAGTGAGATTTCATGGATAAGTAGTCACTTTCTGAAATGTTTATCCTATTAAGTTGAGAGGATATAGCCTGCATGTCTTGTACAATAACGTGCAAAACTACTACAGTAAGTGTGTGTGGTCTAAACATGCCTAAACTTTACGATACACAGTGATATCGCAGTTCGTATTTCATTGGATGAGCTAAACTTTTAGTAAGCTGAGATATTTTTTATTAGGATCGTTCTCATCCATTGGTGTCCATGCCCTTTGAATGAAATTGCTCATGCTTGCACAATATGCTTATCAATGAATGAAGAAGCGAAGTATGATACTATCTCCCACATTGTAGCATCATTCTAGTCACATTTTGAGCTGGCATCATGTTAATAGTCCATTAAGATGCTTTTTTACAGAAACTGTACTGCCTTATCAATCTCGAATTTCTGCACTACTCCATAGCTATCTGCATTTTTCTTGCAGTAGGCTGGCTCATTCATGCATTCTATGCATAAATTTTTGGATGGCGCTGGATCCAATGTCAATAAACTCTGCACTCGCTGAAATTCTGATGATTTGGAATTCCCAGAACCATGAGTGCCAAATGTAGCGCAGAGAAAGTGGAATGATGAGAGATGTGATCAACAAGTTGAACATTATGCTACTCTCCAAAATAACTGGATGCAGTCCAGCTGACATTTGGCGCCAACCATGCATCCCTCTGCACCTATTTCTTCCGCACCTCTCAGGTACATCATTCTCCAGTATCAATGCCTGTAATATGCCTACTCCACGCTGCCTGTTGCTTGAAGATCTCTGATTGTCTGCATTGTGTGGCAATACAAACGGATCAATGGATCGATCGATCGAGGGGCCTTGTCAACTTCTGCCTCCTTTTGTACGTATACTATGTATCGCTGTGATGACCTATACATATCATCTGACCACGAAAGGATGGTGCACGTACATACTGAGGTGATCAGTGGGCGCAGCCTCGCTGCCTGCGTGCCCCTTTTGCTCAAATCTGTGCCATTAGTCTTTGTTTGGGAGTGCTCCCCCGCTGCGGTTTGTCCCCAATGGGAATCACGAGAAGAGGGAGGAACAAGTTGCCCAGATTTTGGCTGCATGCCCATGGAAGGGTGTGTGGGCTTGTCATGTGGGAAGAGCCATCGCTTTCAGGGTTTAAGCAGTTTCTGCTTCTCTCCTGCCCAGTCCAATAAGAGAGGAGCGGGATCATGTGTGAAGGACTAATAAACGGCAGCTATTGCCAGCTTTTTGCATATTAGAGAGATGTTGCCATGTCGTTATAGCTAAGCTTTGCTCTATTTTGAGTGATGAAAAGGCAAGCTGCCGGTTGAATAGTCAGAAGGATGTAGATTGGCTGGCAAATGTCTTGTCCTGTTTCTTATTTATGGATAATTTTTTTCATCTGTGCGCGTGCATAAGTATCATGATCCATACCAGCTAGCCAAATATTTTGCCTGTTTAGATGGCTTACATGTGATCTGCCAACTGCTTTTCAAATATTTTCCATGTTTAACACCTTGTTGCTGTTTTTGCAGGGGCAGAAGATACTTTTTGATATATTCCATCACATCTTCTTTGATATGTGTCTTAAGGTACTTGGCCTAACCCACTCCCTCCTAACAGGCCAGACTAGCTGGTGTTAGTCTTAATTAGCTGGGGACTATGGTTAAGAGGCAAAACTAGTATTCTGTTTTCATGCTGTCCCTAGATCCAAAAGCCATGCCTGCATGGGTCCCAAAGGCGCAGGAAGTGTCTCATTGCCTGCTCATGACTTTAATGTTTCTTTGTCTCTAGTTGTCTCTAGTGAGAGTGTGTTTGAGAGAGACACAGAGAGAGATGCCTTAGCCTCAGCGAGACCTATCCATGACACAGCTGCTGAATTCACCTAGATCCTCCCTCTGAAGCGCTCCAGCTTTTGTCCAACGGATTTGTCGTTCATACTACAGTGCTGGGAAACGTGCATGTACTGCTTGTACCTAATTGCAAGGGAAAGCTAGTAGAATATGTCTGGCGTGTGAGAGTTAGTTGTCCAGCCATAGATGTGACCATGTTATCCTTCATGGTAACTGCTGTGACCTGCGATATCTACAATGACTGCTGATAGACTTGTCTTTCTCTAAAATGACACTTAAATTGATTGAAAAGGATTATATCTTGAACGCCCGCGGTATTGCGTAGATTATGCAGCTAACACCTACAAGAAACATGAATGCTTTGATTTATGCTACTTGTATCTTATTATACTACTTATTAGCACGTGAGTAGTTCATACAGGAAAACTAAGTGCGTATGTTCCCCCAAAGAGAATTCTAACTATAAGCCATACAAGTACATTGTAACACAAACTTCCATGCACCACGGTACCGGTGCAGACTAAAAATGTTAGTATTGTAGGTATTTAGTTGTTTGTAGCCTAGACAAGCATTGCAATGGCCCAAAGTATTCGGTTTTGGAGGCAAAAGAGCAATACATATAGCAATTGCAGTGGCTGCTTCAATCCACATATTTATCTTTTGTAGTGCTCTAAAAACACTAAAATGGTTATCCCTAGTACAGTATGTATGATTTTCCTATAGTGAACTCTCAATTGTGTTGTGGAGGAGTTCATCACCAGTTGCATTGGTAAGATCAAAATACATTCGCATGCAGAATGATGAGGCTCAAATCTCACCAATCTCACCTTCATTCATCTTTCCTAATTTATTTTTGGCAACTTTCCGTCAAACGTGGCAAGATTACCATTAGGGACTAATTAGTGAGTTATTTATCCAAGGGGGGGGGATTTCTGATGCAGATCTGAATTATGTTTGGATGATTACTTGGTACTCCTGATGGAGCCTTGGAATTATATTTTGTCGGATTTAAGGACACAGCTCATGGTGCGACATTGTTTTGATCATGTATCCAGTGCAACATAATTCTCAATGATTTAACCCATTTTTCATTATGTGGAATAAGTAATGTAATGTGTAACATTTGCAATATCCAGGTGGGGCATATGATGGAGTTGCATGAGATCTTGGTTGCCCTGGGAATGAATGTTTTGCACGTACAGTGTGCAATATGTTTGTTCCACTGTTTCCCTTTGGTTCCTCATCCTTTTCCTGTGCTGATGTGTGCTGTGACCACCTCTTTCTCTCTCTAGGAAAGGGATCACATATGACATCTCTCTAAATCCCTCTAGGCCCTAGCTGGAGAGAGACTGATAGCAGCTCTTGCTGGCACCTATTGCCTATATTTATAAAAAGGACATACCCTCTCTACACTGTCCATGATCTCTCTGGGCCCTTGTAAATTGCCCTTTCAACTGCAGATCTCCCTCCCCCTTCACTCCTTTCCATCTCCCTTATATGCATCCTGATCTCTCTTATTTCATCTTCCCAGGTTCATGCCATTCCTCTAGAGCTCTCTTCCTCTAGCTCATCGTCTTTCTTCTCACATGTCGACCATTTACATATCTACTCTCCCTCTAATGGAGGGAGATCAGGATCAGGGACTCTTTCCGGCCTTCCATATAGCAAAGGACCCTCCTATCTTGTTCCCTTTTATGATCAACAGCCCTATGGATCATCACCAAGGGCAAAGCTATGGAAACCAGCACTTGAGGCATCAGGTTTTGGCTGAATCTAACCAACAGGTGAGGGGATCACAACTTTGTTTATAGCATCCAAGGAAAGATAATCTTAGCTTATGTATATGTTCTTTTAATCTTACTCGCAACAATGTTTTGTCTTCCTTCTCCCTTATAGTTTAACGATCACGTAATGATGGGCGGATCAGACGTCTTCACTATGCCAGCACCATTCCGGCCGACCATTCAAACCATCGGCAGCGACATGATTCAGCGATCCACATATGATCCATACGATATAGAGAACAATCGCGCTGATGGATCAACCAGCAGGTGGGCAGTGACACCTCCGGCGAAGATGAAGATCATACGGAAGGCAACGAGCGAGTATTCCCAGAGTGGGGCGGCAAGAAAGCCAAGGAGAAGAGCACAAGCACACCAAGATGAGAGCCAGCAACAGCAGCAGCAGGCTATGGGTGTTATTCGAGTGTGCTCCGACTGCAACACTACGAAGACTCCCTTGTGGAGGAGTGGTCCTTGTGGCCCCAAGGTGAATTCCTGATCTATGTATGCTTTTGGGCTTTCATAGTACAAAGTAGCCAAGTTACTTAGTGCCATAGTAGTACACATATATTTAAGAGTGTGTTTCCTCTTATGTATGAGTGTGTGTTGCATGGTGCAGTCTCTTTGCAACGCATGTGGCATAAGGCAAAGGAAAGCACGGCGAGCCATGGCCGCGGCTGCGGCAGGCGCTGCCCGCCAAG
>LAPY01000708.1:62228-73538 GCA_000970635.1 Eragrostis tef
CCCCCAAGCTCCGGCGTCGAGCCTCCCCCAATAGATGACGTTGCGGCCGGGTCAACGCCGCAGGGAAAAGAGGTGCTCGCCGGCGAAGGTTACGGGCGGCAGAGAGCGACATGGTGCACACCTACGTGCTCTACGCGGTGCGGAGATCCTAACGGCACTACACGTCGACAAGGTAACGGGCCGAAGCGGCGGCGCGAGCTCGCCGGAGACGGGCGACGCGACGGTGTGCGAGGGACAAGCATGTACGTGTTTGCGGGTGCTTGGAAGGTGTGGTGTGCTCTGAGCTGAGGCGAGGGAGGAGAGGGGCTCGATCCTATTTATAGGCGAGCAATGGCGGTTCGAGGCGAGGAAAATATCTCGCTCAGCGGTGAGATATTTCCGCCGGAGTTAATGCTCGATGCGACTCGACGAGGAGGGGAAGGGCGGAGATGACGTGAAGTCTGGAGAGGCTAAATCACTGGCGATGAGACAAGCCTAGGAGGGGCTGCGCTGGGCTCAGGTCACGGCATGGAGCTCGCCGGAGCTCCGGGGCGATTGAGCGCGCGGGTCAAAAAACAAGGGATGGGCGGCGGGGCCTCGAAGGGACGTTACGGCGTCGACACGTGCTCCTCGTGGTGCTCCATGTGGCGCGGATGCGACGAGACGGCGGAGGCGACCTGGAGGTATGGGCAGCAGTGCAAATACCGCAGGCGTGAGGTAGAGAAGACGACGATGGGGCCGGCGTGTCGGCGACTCAGGTGAAAGGGAGACGGGCCTGGGAAGGCTGGGCCGGGAGAAGATGGGCCGACACGGGCAGCCGGCAGGCGCGGGAGAGGAAAAGGGATAGAAGATTGGGCCGGCCAGGGAGAAAGGTAAATTGTGGCCCGGTAAGGAATGAATTTCGAATTCGAACAAAAAAAAGTCAAAAAGAAACGCAAAATAAAGACAATAAAATCCACAGTTCCATATGGTGAGTTTATGATGCAAGTTTAAACTCGAAATTTCGAATGTCCACTTGGGAGGTAGGGCCTTGGTGCTGACGCATGGAGGTACGATCGCAACGCGGAACATTCGAGATATTAGATACATATTGAAGATGTAGTAACACAATATAGTAAAAAAGAATCAATTATAATTATTATATATGAGATTACAAACTTCTACTTGCACAAAGCCATTGTTCGTACAAGCTCATGAACGGAAAGACGAGGTCGTCATAATTTGCACATTTTGCACCTTCCTTATTTGCCCAGACATGCTATTTATCATGAAGACACCCACAAGAGTGCTAATGAAAATCGTACTACCGCCCTTCTGATTTGATATTTATCACGAAGACAAGTAAAAATGAGAGAAGGTGCACCAGTAAGACACTATATTACCTCAATGTGTTGTATATAAAAATTTAACACATGATCTTATATGTTATTCATTTCTTTCTAAAATGTGTTCTTCACATTTTTGTTAATTAATAAAATAGAAAATTACGAGTTCGGCACAATAATCCACGTGATCCTAGTTCCACGGTGGCCACGACACCACATGCCCATGGACATGGACGAATGCATTTATGGACTATTGAAGAAAAAGGCACAACCTATCTCTAAGATGATACAAAAGATAATTAATGCATGTTGTAAAAGCGAGGATATGACATACTATGATTTTATAGATTTTAGGCTAGATGTGATGTGAAATGCATGTTCAACACTTCATATAATTGAGTAGTCGAAAGTAAACAATGTAAGTAGGAGAAGTGGCACAATGAAGACCGTGGAAGCTTTTTCAATAATATCAGACATAAAAAGAGACATTAATAAAACAAGATATGACAACATTTTTAATTCAGGTTACTCCTGCACAAACCTTCCGAATTATTATCTGGTATATTTAACCTATGATTGTCGATACTGATACAATTTCCACTCCAATTTGGTTTCGCATAACCGTTTTGATGACATGGATTGTGGTATTGTCATGTGGGCTGCCACATTTCCTTCTTCCCAACGAATATTTGTTCTTTGTTTATTCACATTATGGGTATATGTAGGAAGCCTTGTCCCATGTTGGTCAACTGTAGCCCCTTATTTGTATATTACAAGCGTACGATGTTAGTTGATGCTTTTTCCTTATAGAGTATCCAAAGTTTATATCGATTCCACAAGGAATAAGCGGAACTTAGCTATTATCTAAACTACTAGCTATGTTTAAGTAATGTGTATGTGTGATGGTTGTGAAGAAACAATGAGAAATGGTTAGGACTAAGTATTGTGATCAAGGTATAAAGGAATTTCCTCCTTTTGCATTGGGTCGCTAGGTAGCAACTCACCTTAAGTTCATTAATTTGGTTGTTTAATACTCCATTCGTCATGAATTACTTGTCATTTTAGCTCTAGGCATAGAGATTAAGGAGAAGTGAAAAAGATAGGTGAGTAGAAAATGAGTAGGAGAGAGATAGAGATAGAGGTGTATTGGAAAAAAAAGTGCATTGAGCCTTCTGATTTGATATTTATCACGAAGACAAGTAAAAATGAGAGAAGGTGCACCAGTAAGACACTATATTACCTCAATGTGTTGTATATAAAAATTTAACACATGATCTTATATGTTATTCATTTCTTTCTAAAATGTGTTCTTCACATTTTTGTTAATTAATAAAATAGAAAATTACGAGTTCGGCACAATAATCCACGTGATCCTAGTTCCACGGTGGCCACGACACCACATGCCCATGGACATGGACGAATGCATTTATGGACTATTGAAGAAAAAGGCACAACCTATCTCTAAGATGATACAAAAGATAATTAATGCATGTTGTAAAAGCGAGGATATGACATACTATGATTTTATAGATTTTAGGCTAGATGTGATGTGAAATGCATGTTCAACACTTCATATAATTGAGTAGTCGAAAGTAAACAATGTAAGTAGGAGAAGTGGCACAATGAAGACCGTGGAAGCTTTTTCAATAATATCAGACATAAAAAGAGACATTAATAAAACAAGATATGACAACATTTTTAATTCAGGTTACTCCTGCACAAACCTTCCGAATTATTATCTGGTATATTTAACCTATGATTGTCGATACTGATACAATTTCCACTCCAATTTGGTTTCGCATAACCGTTTTGATGACATGGATTGTGGTATTGTCATGTGGGCTGCCACATTTCCTTCTTCCCAACGAATATTTGTTCTTTGTTTATTCACATTATGGGTATATGTAGGAAGCCTTGTCCCATGTTGGTCAACTGTAGCCCCTTATTTGTATATTACAAGCGTACGATGTTAGTTGATGCTTTTTCCTTATAGAGTATCCAAAGTTTATATCGATTCCACAAGGAATAAGCGGAACTTAGCTATTATCTAAACTACTAGCTATGTTTAAGTAATGTGTATGTGTGATGGTTGTGAAGAAACAATGAGAAATGGTTAGGACTAAGTATTGTGATCAAGGTATAAAGGAATTTCCTCCTTTTGCATTGGGTCGCTAGGTAGCAACTCACCTTAAGTTCATTAATTTGGTTGTTTAATACTCCATTCGTCATGAATTACTTGTCATTTTAGCTCTAGGCATAGAGATTAAGGAGAAGTGAAAAAGATAGGTGAGTAGAAAATGAGTAGGAGAGAGATAGAGATAGAGGTGTATTGGAAAAAAAAGTGCATTGAGATGTGAGAGGATCTCCAATATCTATGCAAAAAAGGTCTCCCGAAATACTGATTTAGGGGGTTTCTAAAGAGCTATTGGGTGTAAAAAAGCATACCTCCATTCCTAATTTTTAGTTTCCAAATAATTTTAAAAAAGTTGCCACCTCACCATTATGAGGGCGGATTTTCAACTAGAGCCCACTAGGGCCGTGGACTAGTCGTGTAAGGATCACGGAGTACCGAGAGGGGAGAGGGGGTTTGAATTGGTAGCACTTGTAAATTTTTCCGGCGAGGTACTTTAACAATCCTACTAGTTTGCTAGGTGATAACAAAGCAAACAAAGCGCACACACTAACAAGACTAGCTAAGAGCCGTCCTATACATGCAATTCTAGCAAGAGCAAAACAAACAATCCTATCAATCAATTCTACTAGCAAGAAGTAAATGCGGAATAGTAAGTGCTAGCAAGTAGCAAGTAAAGAGATGAGATAGAGATTGCTCATGGATTTTTGGCCTGTGGTATCGGGAGGATGGCGTCTCCTTCTAGTCCACGTTGGGTCACTCTCACCGGAGTCTCGACCCCTCCCTTCGCTCGATGGCGATCCTCTCTAGAGCATTCTTCATTCTCCAAGTGAAGACGCGGGCACGTCCCGCCGACAACTCCGGATACTCCTCCGAGGGTAAGGATCTGCACGTGATGCAGTCCAAAGGGCGCTCTCTCCTTGTTGCTTCTTTCACACGGGAAGCACGAAGACCGTATACAAACTTGTAGAGACTTCCACACTCTTTGGCAAGCTCTCTACCAATGCCTACCGGTTTAGGCCTTGCCATAGTCCAAGAGTAACAGCTCAAGATGACTCTCTATGCACACACTAGCCCTAGAGATCAAAGGATGCTCTTGTTACTCTCTCAGTAGCACCAGGATCACTCAAATCCTCAACAAGTGTTCTCTCTTCTTGCTCTTGGCTCCTCCTAGGACCTAGGCGACCTCACCTATTCCACTGGCCAAGAGACCCTCACAGGGACAGGCAACCAGTTATTTATAGCCTCAATCCACAAAACTAGCTGTTGCCACAAAAGCAGTCTTTCCTGTGTAGCCACCGTATTATACGGTCTAGTCACCGTATCATACGTGCCATAGTTGTGTTCCTCTGGTCCGTCAGCTAGCTTAATTAATACTGATCACAAGTGATTTCGCTAAGTAAATACAACGATTTCTATTTTATCTATTTTGCTCTCAGTGTATGTTTCATTGCTGTGGCAGGCGTGTGGGGTCATTTTTGCTCATTCTCACATGAAAATATGGTGCGGAAATTACAACATACTATATGCCCACACAGGAAGAACAACACGTTCCATCACATATTGCAGAAACCAACCTCGAGACGGACAGCAGCATACAAAACAAAGAGTATACCCACACACGGCAGCGACAACGCGACGATGCTCGCCACTGCCTCTTCCAGCGCCACCGCAGCAGCAGAAAGCTAGAAGCCGGAGCCGCGCGTCACGCCCGCCAGGGAAGCATCGATCGGCTGGAGCCTGGGGGCCGAGTCGGGGCGGGCCTCCACGACGAGATGGGAGGTGCGGCGCATGGTTGGAGGCCGCGAACGCCAGCGCCGGCGGGAGCGCGGCATGCGTCTTTATCAGCGCTGGCGGTTCGTGCTCGGGTGACGACCGATGGAGACGGTCGCGAACGCCGCCGCGACGGAGGGCTGCGTGCTAGGATCCCAAGCCCCACGCCTCCCATCAACGGTAGCGCCACCCACGGCGCGGCGATATTGAGCACCCTCGTCTCCTACGTCTTGCTTGGAGCGGCAGATCCCCAACGCGACGCAAAGCATGAGTCGCCGTTGCGACCCCGCGCGCTACCCAACTCTGTCCACCGCGCGCCGCCTCGTCGCTAGGAGAGAGAGAGAGAGAAAGAGAGCTGGAGAGAGAGAGAGAGAGAGAGAGCACGCTCGTGGAGTCGTGATTGAATGTGGCTAGTGGGTCTCACGCTCTTTTGCTCACCCAACGGAGAGGAAGAGTGAGAGGACTGACATGCTTCGTACAAAATAGTTGTAGTTCTCTGAAATAGGTTTTATCGTATCCCGTTTGATTTCAGCCCAAGTTCTAGCCCTACGAGCTGTGTTAGAGCCTTACTGTTTGATTAGAGCCTTACTCTTTCTGACTTCTAAGCTCTATATGCATGTCTTTCTCTGAGCTCCGTTCTTTTGCTCTCGATTTCTGCCCAAGTTCTATCTATGCACGTCGACTTTCGGTTGTGTGCCTCAGGTCCTTGGTGCCAGCTAGCATGCTGAGTTCCTACATTGTGTGCTTACGTCGTCGCATGGCCTTGCACACGTCAGGAGAGGCGCTTTCGGTCTCCACTCTGTCTGCGTACGTCTCTTGGTCCAAGAGGCAGGCCAAATTAGCTTAAATGTGCTTAATGCTGATCGCAAGTGATTTCGCTAAGTATATAACGATTTTTATTTCATCTATTTTCCTCTCAGTGTATGTTTCATTGATGTGGCAGGTGCGTGGTGTCATGTTTGCTCATTCTCTAAGAAGACGAAGTAATAAAGTTGGTAACGAAAACATAGCGCAGTATTATATTTATCCATATGTTAGGGATCTGAGCATCGACTTCCACGGATTTAGGAATTGGGTGGAGCTCCTGCCATGGATTTGGGGAGAGTTGGAGAATCCAGCTTATACCGAGGAGAGAGCAGCCAACAGCAAAAAAATCAATTTCGTCCTTTTTTTAATTGTTATCGTGGGACCGATCAACGGGGTTACGGGGAAGGGGTTATCGAGATCCTCGGCAGTCACCGCGGGTGCAGTCGGGGCATCTGCCGTCCGATCCCGCCCAACGAATCCTGCGGCTCGCGTTACCCTCTCGCTCTCTACGGCCTCCTCTGTTCTCCCGTCGACGGTGAGAAGGGGCTCAGCGAGGACGGAGGATCAGACAGCGAGATGCCCGGCGGCGGCACCGCTTACGCAGCCTGCGTCGTGCGCGAGGGAGTCGTCCTCTACTAGTCTACTACGAGGCAGCAGGCCACCACCACGTGAGCCTGTTGGCGCCTGCGCTCAGGCTGCGACTTCTTCAGCTCGCCGGCGAGGTCGCTCGACAACTTCGCCTTCGTACACGTTGATGGGCGCAAGCTTGGTACAAATGGCTACCTCGCCGGCCTCCTGACGGAAAGGGAATGGCATCGCTGCTCCGTTTAGCGCTGAAAACAAGAAATTGCGCGATTGATTGAGAGCATGGCATGCTACAAGCCATCGATTGAAGACCCCAACCCTCTGACCTATCAATTTCTACTCGAATAGACCAATTTCTATATCCTTGTTCAATCATGCTTTGTTTCGTTCTTCCCGCCTGCTGTTCGATTGGCGCGTGATTTGTGTGGGCAAGGGGCAGCGTGTGGTGCAAATCGGGTTCTAATTCATTAGGAGGCCGACGAGGTAGCCATTGCCTGACTGCGAGCTTTTTCACGCATCAAGGAACGGCGGCGACTGGTTGTGCGGGCTCGTTGTGTGGATGCCTCGCAAGCGAGCCTTTGGTAGCCGTTAGATTCGCTGTGTGGGATTGGACGGCGGATTAGGCCGACTGCACGCTTGACTGCACCCGCCCCCGACTGCCGAGGATCCCAATCCCCTTGGCCGATGTTCCTGCGATCTCGTGGGCGTTGTGACTCGAATTCTGGAGCCGGCTCCTCTCAGCGAGACACATATCTTATGTACACGGTGTATTTTATTCTGCCAATTAGTAGATATAATAGTAGATCTGTATTCTGAACCTCGTGGGATGGGATGGGATGGATCTGGTCCGTAGCGGCGACACGCGGCTGTATGGCCCGGTAACTAACTTCAAATCCAGAGATTCCGTGACTTCATACCGTCGCCAGCTCGAATCACTCCCCGGTATTCCAAACTTCCAGTAGTATACTGAGGAGTCCTATTTTACTTGCCCGGTACCTATAAAGATAAAACAATTTTTTGAATGTCGAAACACCGGACACAGCAGCCAGCCAGGCGTTGATCCTCTGCAGTGCACGGCCGCAGCCTCGCAGGCCGGCCATCCACGCACGACCCATGGCGTGGCCGTATATCCCGTACTATGATGGTATGGCCGCCATGTGCGGAGAGGAGGCTTGGCGAGGTGTCATGGCAAATCAGGCGTGCCGCTTCCTCGTACGCGGTTGGGTTGGGCGCTGGTTTGCCTGTTCATAGCGCGAAATTTATGAACGTCACGCGCGGAGCTGAGCCGCGCCCGATGGGTGCCCACCTCCCGGGACCGCGGCTGAGCCATTGCCGGAAATCACACACGTTCGTCTTCGACAAACTGCCAACGCCAGACCAGGTGCATGCGGCCAGCCAGGACCGGCTGCAGCATGAGATCCTTCTAACAGTGTACGTGAACCAGCACAAGAACAAATTGGCAGGTACGGCGGCACCTTTGGGAGGTTGGAGCATGCCATCGTCGACGCGGCACGGATCGATGACTGCACTGCACCGGTCAACTTTCAAACAAAATCATGGGAATAGAGTCATCGTCCCCTGCGACCGGTCCAGAGAAGGAAGGCGGCTGGTGGCGCGTCAACTCAAAGGAATCCGCCAATGTGCCGCACGCCCCGGCTCTAGCATACGCCCGGCCGCTCGCTTGTTGCCATCCTGCGTTACTCACTCGTTTTTATTTCAAGGACGCACCGACACGCATGCATCGGGGGCAATCCGGGTACAGTAGCCAAGTACGAGCGACCGGACCTCGGTCCAACACGCCACATACTGTGATTCCATTTCCAACGACCGGGGGTTTGACACACACAACACATTATCCTCTAGCTAGCAATAATATTAATTCCTAGTAGTAGTGATATAAGACGCTCTTTGATCCGTTCACCTGTTGTGATTTCTGCCGGATTAGCCAGCCAAGCCAGCGCTTTTTGGTTATTAGGCATGGTTTGGTGGTGGCTTCACATGGGCACTGGCGCACACAATCATCGGCCGTCGCCGCTGGGCATGCATGTGGGTATGTGCATCATGCAGTTGGATCAGCAGCTCGTCCATCCATCCATATACGATAAAAAAGGATGATCAATCGCGCTCCAGGAGGACATCATTGATCATGGTCCCATCCGCGCAGCAAACGATCCTTCCCTGTTCCTGGGACGACGTCTCGTCCATAACCTCACCTGGCTGCGCGTGCCTTCCTCTTTGCAATTGCAACGGCAGCGGTTTCGTCAGCAAGCTCTGTGTACGAGACGCGATGTTACCTTTCCTTTCTGAAGCTCTCCACTACAGATGATGGATCGGCTCGTGCTGTCTCCCCTGCCTGCTGCACCTCAGTGGCAGGTTATTTTAACTGCCGTCCGGCGTCGTTGAGGTTGTTGAACTTGCCGGTCGGGCGCTTTACCCCCATCATCATCATCAGATCAGAGTCCTTTTTCTTTACCTGAAACTCTGAAAGTAGATACAGTGTATATCTTAGACAGAGACGCTTTGTCTTTGTATTAAGTTAGCACAATCGGTGAAAGCGTCCAGGTCACCAAACGTCATACCTAGTTCACGTATAAGACATCAAAATGAAACAGACATGCGACACACATGCCCACACGCATGCATGATCTAGTAATTAATTATAGCAAGCCGTTTCCATAATTAAACGACACAACAAAAAGGGAAATGATTCAGTAGCAGCCAAAGGTCACACTTGTCCCAGTAATTCAGTCTAAGGCAGTGAAATGTGTCACAGGAATGACAGTGCGAGTACCACTTCCACGGCTTCATCAGATGCAATCCAAGGCAAACAAGCACTGGACGCAATTTCTACCTGCAGGGTAGCCCTATGCGGCAGGTAGCGTGGGCACGATGGCATGCCATTCGGCAAGCAGAAAAGAGATCCCTGCAACCACTTCGAAAAAAGGTCGTTGCTGGATTGGACCCGGAGAGCAATGGCCGGAGTGGGTGTCGACCTGGAAACATATGCAGCGCGCCCAACACAAAACTAATAAACCAAAGTGTCTCCAGATGGACCCAGCAGGCATCTCAACGCCCGATCGCACGGCCAAGCTCTTTCCTCGACAGCCATTCACTGTTACTTTTCTTTCTAAATATAATAAAAGGCAAGCACGGGACTACACTCGCGGTTGAGCCAGCATTCGAACAGGATATTCTTGTGTAGTCTTTGCCACGTTTAATTTTGCTGGTGTACAAGAGGTTATGGGGATGGTTGGACACATCAGGTGTATACAGTTTGGCAGCTGTTATCAAAGCAATTGGGAGTACTTAGTGCTCCAATATATCTTTATACTTGCGAATTGAGATGCACAAACTAAAATTGTGTCGTGCAGCGATTTGTTTCGAGTGCGCGATATGAGAAAAGGAAGAGAGGGCCCACCAGACAATCTCATCGGAGCCGTGTCATTCCAAAATCCACTTACGCGAGTCCATTTTACGCGACAAGCCAACCGAACTAGTGGTAATCATGAAGCCGGTTTAAGCACCTAATAGTTTCCGTTAAAACGCTTGTGTTTTTTTTTTGGTATATTATCGTGCTACTTTAATTTGAACTAATTTGAGAAGCAGTGTACGTGATGACCATTAGTTCTCTAGCACTCCCTCCACTCAACATCATAAACCTGTTCACGCAATAATGCGCGGCTACTTACCGAACACAATAGATTGATTACGTGCAGAGGGTTCTTGTCGTAACTTACCTTAAAAGTCTTGATCAACAAACTACCCACAGCACCCGTGAAAATAAAGAAACACTTTGCAAGTCCCTGTTCAGCACATCGCGTTCGCCTAGATGTAGGAAATTTGTCACACAATTGATTACTCCATCGCACATCTTGGTTAGATATTCAGATAATAGTGAATAACTACATGCACGAAAAATGCCTGCATTGTTGTCATTGTATAGGAAAAAATTATTTTTTGTGACTCAACATTTTAGGGGAAAATGTGGATACAATGATTTTGAGATGCTAATCGTAACCCGTATTCATATGTTAGAAACTATGCACAAATTTATTTTTTCCCCAAACCCATGTAAGCTTTAGTCATTTCACGTGGAAATTCCTGTTTTTTTTTCTTTTGTATTTTAGTGAAAATGGACGCATGATAGTAACGCCTCTCTTGGCGCGATATAAATGCGATAAACAAGCTATTTTCACACATCTAAAGGAAAGAATTGTCGCTTGTCACATATGGACTTTGTCGGCTTACATATAACCAAACCATTCACATGAAAAATCCTGCGTTTCAGGAAAGCCTTTAACTGCCGTGTACTCGGAATTTATCCTTATGATGAATTTGCTTTTGTAGAATCCATCAGAGACCTTTTAAGAAATGTGCGAGCTGGGGAAGACAAGATCCATCTTCCTCCCCACTGCCCAACGCCTCATCTCCATTTTTAATCAGCAAGCCCTCCAACCCCAAGCATTTTTATTTCAAAAATTTCGAACCCAACCAGACTCGCTCGTCTTCCTCCTCCTGCTGCTCCTCCGACCCACCACAGAGGCGGCCCGGCCCCAACCAGACCAGACAGCTCCGTTTCCCCTCCCCCCGCTCCTCCTCCACTTCGACCGCGCACCAAACCCAGAATCGCAGCCACATTCCCTCCACCCGCTCCTCCTCTCCGCTCCTCCCGGAGTGGTGGCGGGGCCGGCTAAGGCCGCGGGGGGGGGG
>LAPY01000708.1:76208-87755 GCA_000970635.1 Eragrostis tef
AACAGCTTCTTCTCCCCCATGTCTTCCATGAGATAAACTTTTCTTATGTTATGCAGGTTTTCTCTTGGGAGCCAATTAGAAGCCACGATACAGTGGATGTGGGATGGTCAAGACTTGCTGATCTAAATGTCCATGAGGGGAAACTCCTTGGTTGTTCTTTCAACCAAAGTTGTGTTGGAATATGGGTTGTTGATCTCACGGTATGTTGTTGGATTCTGCTTCATTTGTAACACTCACCTGTTACCTTCAACTGGATTACCGGAGTCTTCTTTTTGAATTTGTGAAATGTACTAACAACGTAATCAATTGGCAGCGTCTTGAGCCATATGCAACTGGTACGTCAACAAAACTAAATGGTCATTCTGAATTAAAGACCTTGCCAAGCGTTGGGATGCCCTTACAAAACGACAGTGGTTCAAGGGCTAACATTGGACGATCATCAGTTCTTCAAAATTCAGAGAATAATTTAAAGGCTTCTTCAGGAAGACTATCGGTTTCACAAAACCCAGATTCCACGCTCAAGGAGACAAAATCGACAGCTTGTATGTGTGCTGATCTTCTCTTTCTGCATCTTTTTTTTAGGCGAATCTTTCTGCACATTTTTACTATAGCTACTGCACTTCATATGTCTTATCTGCTTTTTATGTCTTCTCTTACCATACGAAGCAAGCGTGGTGGCACCAAGCACACCACAAAGGGCTGGAATAGGCTCCAATATGAAATCTGTTGGAAATTCAGCTTTTGCCTCTGGTGGCACCACTTTGAAGAGAAGTTCACTGAAGAGTAACAATGCCTCTAATCTTCACAATTTCAACAAAGCTGACGTAGTTCCAGTGATTGTGCCAAGAACTAGCTCAGGAGGAGAGCTGGCTACTGATTCTAGAAGTGATGATGCTGATTTGGCCTCTGTTCTGTCCAAGACAACTAGAAGGGTAGAGCATACAACTGATTCCAAAAAAGAAAGTTCCGATGTGGAACCTGTTATAACTAGAGCAACCTCAAGAGTGGATGTAGCATCTGATTCAGCATCTGTTGTTTCCAAGGCTGGCAGAAGGTTGGAATCTGCTACTGATTCCAAGAAAGAAAGTACCGATGCAACACCTGTTGTCATTCCCAGGGCAGCTTCAATGGCTTCTGATTCTGTGCCCGTTCTTTCTAAGGCGAGCGGGAGGGCGGAGTCTGCTCCTGATTCAAGGAAAGAAAGTTCTGATGTTGCACCTGTCATTGTCCCCAGGACTTCAAGAACGGAAATGGCCTCTGATTCTAGGAGAGAACCTTCTGCTGGAAGAGTTTCGCCATTTAGAATCCAATCAAGATACGCTGAGCTCCGGAAGCTAACACATGCCAAAGTTGATGCTGGAAGCAAAAATACTGATACCGATGACTTTAATTGCCAAATATTTGTTCCACGGAGAAATGGTGCTATTCAAACAATGAATTCTGAAGAAAGTCGTGAAGATGTTAAACATGGTGCAGTTGACAGGATGGGATTTTTTAATTCAGCAGAATCAAATAGAAATCTTCGCAGTGAGAACTGTATGATGCATATCCTTATCCTTTTTATATGCTATTGCATCAAGTACTGTTTTACAGTTGTTATATGTGCTTGATTTCCTTCAAAATGTGTTTAGTGAACTTCATGTCAAACATCCTCTTTTGACTGCAAACTACATTGTGCCCGACGTGCATGCACATGTATACACATATGCATGCTTGTAACTAACTAATTATGAATGCTATTGGTGTCCATTCATCTACATACGTCAGATCACTGTTAATCAAATCTTATGTGCTTATCCACATATATAGACTTTTGTAACCGAGTATTTAAACTAAGAGCAATGATTGTTACAGATATTAATAAGATTTCCATTTTCCTATAATGAATCGGATGAAACATTTACTTTTTTAAAGAAATAAGAAACTAGTTTAGTTATTCTAGGTGCTTAAGAACTTCTACAGCTAGATGTTTCACATATCTTGCTGGTATCGTCAGAATTTGAATATGTAATGAATTAATATCTTGTTTACTCGGCCTTAACCAACTGCAGCATATTTTTTTCAGAGCTGGTATTGTCAATTTTTTGTGGAAAACACTCTCTATTCTCATGTTGAATTGTTAACTATGTTTGTGTTTTGTCAAGAAATATGGTTTTGGGTTATCACACCATTGGTAAATAATTTGTAAGTCACATTATGAGCATTTGTATGTTATGATTTGCAGATGTTTCTCGAATGCGTAAACCAAGGGATAACTGCTATATTGAAGTATCAAGAGCAGGTACATCTTTTATTACTCCGTCGTGCTTCAACTAATTTATTCTGCAGGTCTGAATTAATTATCGTGTAGGAAGAGCAAGATCAAGTGTCTCTAACTGGGAAGGGAGGGATCAGTCTCCAAGTCACGAGGAACCAACAACAAGCAGTTCTTCTTCTCTGGCTCCTGTCGGTCGTTCGTATTCATCTGTATGTCTGAGACAATCCTTATGATTTTCTACATTTTGTCGCTTTTCTGTTGTTTTTTTGTTAATTCGAGTATCCAAGGTATTTCTATTTTGTATCTCTACAGCTCTACTTGATGCTGCTATTGTACTTTTTCCAATCATTATGCAATTTGATTGAGCTATTACAGTGTTGACCATGGTTATAAATTCGAATGGCTCATATGTGTTCCCGTGTTTCCCCCTTTGTACTTGATGGATCATCAAACTTGCTCTTTCCCCAGCCTGGACAAATCAATAGTTTCCAATTTGGAGCACACAATTTTTTCTGATCCTGTAAAAATATCTCACTGTGCCAGCGTTCGTAGCACATCCTTAGTATATTGAAAGCTGTTATGCCATCTCACCTGGATAGTAGTAGAACTCAAGGTTCTCCAACTTACTTGCATGTTTGGTCATCTATTCTTTTTATGCTGAGATATATGTACAACCTTTTGTCTTCTACAGAGAGGAAGCAACCAAGCTACTGAAACTCCAATGATAGCTACCGACGAGGATGTTCTATCTCTTTTGATGGAACAACATGAGCTATTTCTAAGCTCAACAAGATCTCGGCTAACTAAATTGCAGGTCAGTGGAGTGCTTGACCAGTTGGTCTTATTGTTATGTAATATTATAGTGTTGCTGGAGAGGAAAAAGTATTTTTTTTTACTCAGAGATTTTCACTTACTGATTAATCAGATAATAATTCTGCAAGTTTACTGATAAAAGTAAAGTTATGCCCTATGTTGTGGTATTCAAGATTATAATAATATGCCCTTAAATTCTTGTTAGTTCTAGTGCATACAAAGCCGTGTCAATCATTATAATTCCTTGTGTTGCTCTGCAAAGTGAATCACTGATTGATGAACAATATCCTTTTAAAGTGCAATTTCTCAAAGGCAGTGACGTTTCATTGACATGCAGATTATTCATCAAATGTGGCATAGAAATGACATCAGGGGTGTTATCTCTGCGATGGAGAAGATGTGTGATCATGCTGTCAGTACATGCCAACTCTTTCTTATGCACATTATAATCAGCATTTTGATGATTATTGGTTACTGCAGGTCTCTGCTGATATGGCAAGTGTTCTGATGGAGAAAAGTGAGACCATTACACTAGATTTGTGTACCTCTATCCTGCCTGTTGTCACTGACCTTCTGGAGAGTAAAACTGACAGGTACTTACTACCACAATTTTCTTGAGTTATCGTGATCTTTATTGATACCTTATTTTGCTTTAGGTATGTTTTGCTCCATCATAATTACCACCCTGATATTTTGTTAATTAAATATATGCAGACACCTAGCAGTTTCGTTGGAATTTTTGGTGAAGCTTATCAGGACCTTTGGTCCAGTAATACACTCAACAGTATCAGCAGGCCCTTCTTCAGTTGGTGTAGATCTTCAGGCAGAGCAAAGGTACTGTTTTCAGGCTGCTACTTCGTCAATAGACCCTTACTAGAGTATGTCATGTGACTAATTTGTTTGTTCGCTGTAGACGGGAGCGGTGCAACTTATGCTTCATTGAATTGGAGAAGGTCAAAAATAAGCTTCCTTCTCTTACAAGGTATGGGATCTCATTTTGTATGCTGGAGAGGAAAAAATATTTTTTTACTCAGAGATTTTCACTTACTGATTAATCAGATAATAATTCTGCAAGTTTACTGATAAAAGTAAAGTTATGCCTATGTTGTGGTATTCAAGATTATAATAATATGCCCTTAAATTCTTGTTAGTTCTAGTGCATACAAAGCCGTGTCAATCATTATAATTCCTTGTGTTGCTCTGCAAAGTGAATCACTGATTGATGAACAATATCCTTTTAAAGTGCAATTTCTCAAAGGCAGTGACGTTTCATTGACATGCAGATTATTCATCAAATGTGGCATAGAAATGACATCAGGGGTGTTATCTCTGCGATGGAGAAGATGTGTGATCATGCTGTCAGTACATGCCAACTCTTTCTTATGCACATTATAATCAGCATTTTGATGATTATTGGTTACTGCAGGTCTCTGCTGATATGGCAAGTGTTCTGATGGAGAAAAGTGAGACCATTACACTAGATTTGTGTACCTCTATCCTGCCTGTTATCACTGACCTTCTGGAGAGTAAAACTGACAGGTACTTACTACCGCAATTTTCTTGAGTTATCGTGATCTTTATTGATACATTATTTTGCTTTAGGTATGTTTTGCTCCATCATAATTACCACCCTGATATTTTGTTAATTAAATATATGCAGACACCTAGCAGTTTCGTTGGAATTTTTGGTGAAGCTTATCAGGACCTTTGGTCCAGTAATACACTCAACAGTATCAGCAGGCCCTTCTTCAGTTGGTGTAGATCTTCAGGCAGAGCAAAGGTACTGTTTTCAGGCTGCTACTTCGTCAATAGACCCTTACTAGAGTATGTCATGTGACTAATTTGTTTGTTCGCTGTAGACGGGAGCGGTGCAACTTATGCTTCATTGAATTGGAGAAGGTCAAAAATAAGCTTCCTTCTCTTACAAGGTATGGGATCTCATTTTGTACGTTAGAAGAAATAACAACTTTGAGCTGTAACTTGACTATAATTATAGCCGTTAGAGAAATAACAACTTTG
Organism: Eragrostis tef; assembly: GCA_000970635.1. NCBI lineage: Eukaryota > Viridiplantae > Streptophyta > Magnoliopsida > Poales > Poaceae > Eragrostis > Eragrostis tef. Next base: position 81,298 of record LAPY01000708.1, read on the forward strand.
ACCTGTAACTTGACTATAATTATAGCCTGCGCCTATGCTTGCCTTGTGGAATTGAAGAGTGCCATCGGTTACCGTTGCGAAACAAAACCATTCACACAGTAATAGGGCAGATTCCTCCTATGCTTTAAAGTTGTGCCAGTGAACTGTGAACCATTAGAAATATACTACTGCGTGCCAAAAAGAAAAGAAAAGAAATATACTGCACATTGGGTTAGGTGAGGGAATCATTTTTTGGAGCCTTGAACCATACTCCTCTGAACAACATGCATACCTTTTAGTCAAGTAGTAAGCCTATTAAGGCCTTTACAATTTAATTTTTGTAACATCTATCATGATCCTTTCTGTTTAACAGAAGAAAAGGGGCAGTTGCCAATGCAGCACAGGAACTCACTCTTGTCTTCCAGGAAGTTATGAGTTAACTGACCACACATTAGATACAGAGTTAGATTGTGATGTTTTTCTGGCTGTGACACCAAGATTGGATGTCAGCTGCCATGGAGCGCTGTTCACTCTTGTGCTGGTATCAAGCTCCAAGGCCACACCAGGAGCAGGAACATTATGTTCCGGCTGTACATGCCTTTTGTACACATGCTAACACAGAGCCGGAGGTCAATGTCATTTGGGAAGAGAAGCTGCCATGAATAACTGCAGCCACAATATTACGTGGCTGTTTGTTACAACGACCACCGAAGATGTTATAGGGCTCAACCAAATGATGATCATATAGATGGAAGGCATTTTCGGCTCTTCTGGTGCTTTAGTTGTTGTAATTTCCCTGTGTATCATTAGTATGTGCATGTGTAATGGTCATCATCTTGCATTTAATTATGCTTGAGTTGTGTTGTGTGGCGGATTCAATGAGAAATTGACAAAGTGCAACAAGCCGTGTACATCATTTTTGAGGATTTGATATCTATTCTTCTGGATGACCCCCCTTGTTGCAATGAGAACTTTGCCTTTCCCTTGGTTTGGGGCTATTTTATACTGTTTGGTACTATAGTCAACCAGCGGGTTCATCTGGGATGTTAAACAACGATATCTGGTTATGAGCTCCTGTCGGTCTGAGAGTCGTGCATATTTGATGAAATAAATCCTCTCTATTCTGAAGAAAGTACTATGAGATTAAGGCTAAAATAGTATGCAAAGAAATCGAACTTCCATTTTTCAGGTTAAGATTGCAACAAATCTCTTTCTATCACATGACGAAGTGACTAATCACTAATCCAAAGAACACGCTCACAGAAACCTGGAACAAACACCCTAATCAGAGGTATGAAGCAGCTACCCCTCCTTATTCCCATCATCAACCTAACCTCAGAATGGACTCTACCATAATAACCTCGTAAACCAGTGCTCAAACTAACAACACAACTGAAGAAAGACTCGATCGATCCACCAGCTGGTCGGGATCGACCATGATGGGCTCCTCCTAGCAGGTGGGCACGCAGGACTTGGAGCACTTGGCGGCGCATTTGCTGTGCGCGGAGAGCGTACATCCCTTGCCGCAGATGATCTTCTTGTGGCACTCCTCCTTGGTGAGGCAGCTCTTGGCATGCTTCTCGCCCTCCTTGTTGCTGCTGCTCCCCTCGCCTTCCTTGCTGTGCTCGCCGCTGCCGGCGCTGCTGCTGCCACCTGACGATGAGCTCTGGTCGTCGCCCTGCGTGGCCGCCACGGCGCCGCTCGGCTTCACCACCCTCGTGCCCTCCCACAGCAGGCTCATCATGGGCTCCCCCATGGCCTTGACGGTCCGCTTGTCCTGGCGGTGCTCCTCGAGCGGTGATGCCGGCGAGGTGGCGCTGGTCGTCACGGCGAGCGCGAGGAGGAGCACTGACACCGGGAAGCAGCGAGAGCGAGCCATCGTTGCAGCTGTAGCTATCTCCCTGTTCTAAAATGCAGCTCGCACCCGGCCTATGTGAACTGCGTTCTGTTGTTTCAGTTCCCTCGCGCGTATTTGTAGTCCTAGGATCATGAGCTGAGCAGCGTCCGGGGCGTGCCGCAACTAATTAAGCTGGTTCAGTAAGAGGCGCGACCTGCATGCATGCATCTCTTGATGGATCGAGGATGTTTGGTGATAATTTTCACAGTTCGATTGACAAGCCACGTGTATCGTTGCCTTCCAGTCGGTGTATTTACTCAAGTCGCTTTTGTCGAACAAATCTGACGGCAGAAAATCCAATTACAACTCAGTTCTATGAAATGGCCATGAGTATGTTATTGTCAGTTCAGCGTCATAAATATAAAGCTGGAGGGAGCATTTTATGCATTGGCGCATGATAAGTTATATTAATCTGGAAATACTTCTGTTCAGCTTATAGATTCAGATTTACATTGCGTGATCAGGAGAAAACCAGTGTGAGAAAACAGAGCAGAAACAGACACCAATAGAAAATAATGAACTCTCCAGAAATACAGTACAAAAAAAAGAGAACCATCATATCTGAATCGGCACCATAACTAGACTTCATAATTATGGCAACATATCATACACATTCAACTAATCATAAAAATATTATCATACAGGCTACAATTATCACGAATATATAGAGGAACAACAGCTGCACTAAACTATCTGCTCCTATGTTTCTAGGCATTGTGGCCAAATTTGATTTCAAAGAAGAGCTACGGGCCACAGATATGGAGAGAAACAAAAGTTGAATTATTGTAAGTGCTCCAAGCTTTCCAGGTTTGGTCAGATCTGATCCATGAGAAATGCCGTTGCTCATTATGGCGTATGATTGCCTCATCTGGATACGCCGTCTTATTCTCTTCAAGGCTTCTTCCCGTGGCATAGTATACAAGGGACTCATTACATAAACCAAGTGCAGGTTTGGATGAGCAAACATGCTGAAGAACCCTGCGATTTCTCGTATGATTGTAATGTTCTAGAGAAAATAATAAAAGCTGTTCGTAGAAAGGTTGGAGTTAAAAAGGGTTTTGAGACCGGGTTCAAGGCTAATGCAATTTCAGTTCAAAACCTACTAGTTTTTAGTCGTTTGGCAATTTTAGGCGTCATTATTTTTGAAAGTTCAGACTATCTGTACAAAGTCAGGCGTCATATCTGAGACTATCTTGTAAGGTGGAGGAGACGCGCCTGGCGGCGGCCATGAGTTGCGTCGACGAGTGCGTTCAAAACCAACCACGGGATTCAGAGGGAGGGAGAGAGGGGAGATGAGATCGATTGTACGCACCTGTACTCCATGCAAGCTCCTCTATTGCCCCAGTTTGTACTGTTTGGTTCCCAGAATCGACTCCTGTTGTACTTGCGCTGTGTTTGTCCTTCCTCTCGCGTGGTCACGTATGCAAATAGGATACCTCCGAGACATACCGCGAGCCTTGTGAACTCGTAGATGAGTATAGCCATAGGTGCCAAAATGTCGACAAAATTTAGATACAACTTTGGATACCGAGACTGTTGCACAGTCCCACAAAGCGGGGAGTAGCAGATGAAGCTTCTGCAGATTTCCAACCCGACCGATTTTATTCGTCAGCACCAGGGACGCTCTGGCAACCTCCTCGCGCTGTCTTTCTGATGGCTCTAGCCGTCCATGAACGAACAAGCCTTCAGCTGCCTGCCTAGCCGGAGGCATCTCAAACGCCGCCGTCAGCACAACGTCAAATGCAGCCAGCCGTGGCGCCGGATTCTGAAACGGCAGGAGCATGATTGAGGCGGGGCGGCGCCGGCGTCTCTGCGCACCGTAGGGATCGTGGTCGCCTCTGCATCTGCACCTCTGAGCATGACTGAGGGCAGAAAAGATCTCTCAGTCAAGGGGTCTTGCAATGCTATCGCGCCCACGTCCGATCCGATGTTTATCAGATAGCGAGCATGGTCGCTATTTCATTTAGCGACCACCCCGGCCCATCGCGGCACAAAGCCACTGCTCAGTGCTCACCTCGCCAGCAGGTTCCTCGGCCGAGGATCTACGCCATAGAGACCTCATCGCGACCTGCGCGTCTTCCGCACTGAGGCCGCGAGCCCTCGAAGGCCGCGGCGTGCTGCGGCAGCGTCGGCGACGTCATGCCCACGGACGCCAGGTCGCCACGTCCCAGGTCAGTGCCCGTTGATGCCGCCATGCCGGACCTTGCCCCCTTCCGCGCTTGCCGGACGCGCGGCCGTCGGTTCGCTACGTTGGAGGGAGGCCATGGCCTTGATCCCACATTGTGTCCGTAGAAGGGTTGGTCATGTTTTCATTATCGAGTGCAGAGTTTCTGCAATTTCACTTTAAGCGTTCCTAATAATTTTTCAACGAATGTTGCAAGCCGGGTGCAAGTTTGGCAATTTTCAGTTGAGAGCGCGCGTCCGGTTTCTTTGAAAGTTTCGACAGTCAATTCGAAGCGAGGCAGTAATGTTTCAGGTGACACCGATCGAAACAGAGCACTAGCAGGAGGTGAAGCCCGACGGCCCACAGCAAAGGGCGGCGGTGGGTGTCACGGCGAGCTTTTCCGTTGCATCAAAACCATAGAATCCAGTGGCCTCGACCTCGAGTCGCCCTGTCCGTATTACCAAAAAGACAGTGTGAGTCCACCCTCTGTTTCTTTCAGCATTTATCAGCTGCCCTTCGTTTTCCTCGTTCATGGCACTGTTGACTTATCAATCTTTGTTGCAGCATACATACGGACAGGATCCGTGCACATGACGTGCACCCAAAGTCTTGGCCAAAAGGTTAATAATGTCTGCTTGTCACAAGCCAGGTGGAGATGACATATTCTGATATTCATGTTAAGAAGAGTACCACCTGTCTTTCCTTCTCGATTAAAGTTTGTCTGTGTGTCGCCAGCATCAGTTAAAAATTCAAACTACAACTTTCGAAAAAAAGAATTCAAACTACAATCCGAAAGGGTCCAGAAGCCCTTAAGAATCTACTACCAGTTGACATAAATCAACTCCACGAGCAACTCAAAACGATCATTGAATTTGCAATTGCATATAAAAAGAACACGAAGCAACCAATGACTACGTGCACTACCAAACAGTTGCCATTGACCAGATCGGTGACCCGTGCATGTAAAAGGAAACCCTGGTCCTGCTTTTGATTCATTTGTCTCTAGACACGAGTCCATGAATGAATTTGTAGAAACGACGGTTGTACCGTGGAATGGAGTTGCTTTGTCAAACGGATTGGGAAATCAACGGAACCTTCTTATTAGAAAGACGAAGAACAGAAAGAAAGTTCCATTCTTCCATGCACATCTGGAACGTCAAGACAGCCGATGCTAAAAGTTGACCACCAAGGATGACCTATCTGGGACTCTGGCCTCTGGGTTGTTATATAACTACACATATTGCTTGCATTATTCTTCATCACGAAAAAACGAACAAGAGAAAAGGACGGTGATAAATAGAGACAGTGACATGGTCGAGAAAAACGAAGGCGATGGATGCTGAAAGAAACAGAGGGTTGACACACGCGGTCGTGGTTTCTGACGGCGTCGCCGGTTTTTGCCGTTTGGTCTGGCGCCGCCCGCCCACGGTCACCGACTCGCCGTGCTGCGACTGCGGCATATGCTTTCCGCCGAGGAATCATCGCGCGCATGGCATCGAGAAAGGTTAATACTGCCAGTGTACGTTCGGTCACTGGCACCGTGCTGCGGCATATGCTTTCGCCGAGGAATCATCCGTCCACTCGCGCTCATTGCATCGATAAAGGCCAATCCACCCAATACCACCACCACTGTGCGTTCGGTCACTGACCAGTAGGATTACAAAAGCGAACTAGTATGATGCGATACCTCGAACACATCACACAACTGTCTTTACTTTACTTTTGCCTGGGTTAAACATGAGATTAACGCACCACATCTTCTTCTCCAAGATGACTCTCTTTTTTTCCTTTCTCTGATGCAATAATTAATTCGAGAAAAGATGCACATCAGTCATCATCACAGCCAACGGATGGTAACGGAACGCGGGAGGTGACTGACCGGTGGGCCTAACTATGCATGTCTGTGTACATATGGCCCCCACCACGGCCACTGGGAAAACAATGGTGAAGAAAAATCAGTGGTTACCACGTGTCCGCCGACGCATCCTCCTTCCACCTCCGCTCGCTGCTCGTCGTCCTCGCCCACGGAATCGCAAAATTCCCCACTCTCCCTCCCCCTCTTTCTCTATCTATATAAAACTCAACACCTCTGCCGCGGCCACACCAAATCTCAAATCGCATCTCACTCCGCTCCTCCATTTCGGATCGCCGCAGCTCCGACCGAAGCCGGGAGAGAGAGAGGCCGGCGCGATGGCGAACATCGACATGGCAGCGATCCTCGCGGACCTGGAGCGCGGTGACACCGACGCGCGGCTGCCCAAGACCAAGCTCGTCTGCACGCTCGGCCCGGCGTCCCGCTCCGTGCCCATGATCGAGAAGCTGCTCCGCGCCGGCATGAACGTCGCGCGCTTCAACTTCTCCCACGGCACCCACGAGTACCACCAGGAGACGCTCGACAACCTCCGCCAGGCCATGCAC
>LAPY01000708.1:111877-126944 GCA_000970635.1 Eragrostis tef
CGCGCGACGGGGTTGGTGGCGGGGTGGCGGCGAGATCGGCATGGGTGATGCAGGTGGAGTGTCATGCCAAGACAGCGCGAGATTGGTGTCCTGCTGTGGCAGGTGCAGCGCGTCGCGGCAGATGATGATGGGCAGCGCCGGCAGCGGCGGAAGGTACTCTGCGGTAGGGGCGGCGCAAACGAACATGGGTTGCGGGTAGTTTGCTGAGCTAATTACCAAAAATCCCACAGCTTGTCTGATATAATTCAGCTCATGCCACGATGTTCCTGCAAACTGAAATGACAGCATACTTGTGAATAACAAATTGAAAAGACTTACAGCTCAACAAAATAACACTATCCAATATCAGACATGAAGCACTATGCCATGAGCCCGCGAAACACATTTACCAGCAGGATAAGAACCGCGCAAAATTGATGCTTACCTCCTCTGTGACATTACTAATCCACTTCTCCAACAATGATAGCCCAGCTTTCACATATTCTCCATTGGACATCGTACAAATTTCACGCCGGAGAAGGAGGCTGACAGAATAAAGCAGATCATACATTTATGCAATGAAGTAGTGCATCATTTTTCTCTGTTTTGATTCTAATTTTATCCCAATCCTATTAGACCAGGATAGGCCCACTTTTCTTGTAATTAACACTGCAATGATCAAACAGTAAACTTACAAAGACACAATTATGATATCCATAAAAACTTCTGTTATTTGTTAAGTAATACAAGTACTCTAAAAAACGATTCCTAGGCATTTCTTGCTAGCATAGGCACACTGTTTGCATGTTGTATACACATATGTCAAGAAGCAACTTTCTGAAATGAGGAAACTACCTGTTAAACAACTGTATATTGATGAACGAGAACAACTGAGTGACAAGTTTACGTATAAAGAAGGATGGCACCTGCAGCAAACACGGACATTACTGTTAGGCTCATTTGGAGAAGGATTTAAGGCAATTGATGCCACTTTGGTGAAGTTTGTAAAAGGTTGTCTCGTTGTGATTCTTTCTAAAAACAGAGCTAATTTGAAGTCTTACATGATTATCACGCAATGTATCCATAAGCAGGTCAAGGAAATTGACGATGTTGTCCCAGTTGGAGTTTGATGGCGCTTGGGCACGAGTTCCTGGTGACTTGAATGCATTTCCACGTTGCCCACTTGTTTTTGGAGCCTGCATGTTCTCAGTGGGTTACCAAAACCTCGAGCTATCCAATCAGTATCCATAAACAATTACCAGATTGAGGAAACACTATGTACCTGAATGCAAACACTAAGAAGAGGTGATATTTCCTTTTTCAGATTATCTCTAAGCTGCTCAAAGATCTTTTCAACACATGCAGTAAGCTGCTGTTTGAATAGTATGGCTGGATACCGTGCATCCACTTGTGGTAGACCATCACTCCGTCCTACAAGCTTTGACGGTGACCTCAGTGTCTGAAAGAAACAAAAATAAAATTACTAATCAAGTGGATTTTGAGCCAGTGCATATGTTGTTATCGTTGGCTACCCATTCTCAAGAACTTCATGGTAAACTTCGTCAGTCAGGCAAAAAGAGATGTTTTGGGTTCTGAGTCAAGCCATCCAAATTTTTATCTACTATTCAAAATGTCTGAATTTCGGCCACATTATTTTAGTATGTTTAATAAATATCATTTGAAACTGATATGAAAGTAATTGCCACGAAAAGTATCTTTGCAAAACTATTACATAATTTTGCCCCTGTTGTAAGATTCTAAGTTTTCTTGTCACCAGAGGAAGTAATGTATACGTGGAACATATAAAAAGAAATAATGGCTGTCATGTTCAGATCCGTACTTGCACTATCTCTCCACCTAGCCCTTGAGCTCCAACAGACCGACGAGACGGTGCAGTAAATAATCCATTTGACTGCAAATTATTCTGTAGAAGGCACAGCAGCGCAGAGGTATTTGATAACCAATAAGGCAATATACCATCAGCTTCCGTGCCCTGTAATGAGAGCAAAAATTAATATTCTTAAAAATTGACCTCCACAAATAAAACATCTGGTGTAAAGAGAAAACACAGAGGGACAAAAAGATTTTACCTTGAGAACATCATTTATAGCTTCAATTACATGATCAAAAATAGCTGTTCTCTCAGATTCAAAAGCACGCCACTCCAAAAGGTATTTATAAATTATACAAGCTGCAACTGGTTTGCCTTCTTTGAACCCAAAATTTTCCTTTATGCATCTTAACAAAATTTCATGACTTTCCTGCATGGACGATAATTAATATAAAAGATTCCTTAATCATTTATAAAGCATCAATGGTCCTTAACATAACTAGCAATTTCATATGAGACAGTAAAAATTGAACTAGAATATGAGATATAGGGAAAAGAAAGATATCAACAACTAAAAGTAAACAGAACTGCAAAATGACCTTATGTCTTTCAACAGACACTATGAAGGAAAGAGTAAGAAATAAAACTACCTCAGATAACGTCTTTGGAGCTGATAGATTGTTCATTGATAATGCCTTCTGTCTAAGAATATGATTTTCATTTTCCATGTTTACAAGTTTTTCCTGCAATCTGATACAAGGAAAGTATCAGCCATCACATAATTTTCCATATATAGGTCAGCCAGAATGACACACCGCATATCATTCCAGCTTCCAGTAGTTTTTTTTCTCTCTACTTCTAAATACATACTAGAATACATACTTGTTCAAATTTTGTTGTAGATGATTGCATTTTCCCTCCACATCCTTCCATTTCTGCATCATATCATTGCTACTATTACGAGCCACAGTAAGTTTATCTTCCAGTACTTGGTTCTTCATCGATAACGATTCAACAAAGTTCTGTGTAAAAAAACCGAATCTATTTCAACAATAACAAATATATAGTCAAAGCTACCCAAGTTTAGTATCTGATGTCTAGAAAGTAATATATGCCGTATAAGGAATAAGAAAAAAAAACATGAACTTGCTTCTCGCCATGTCACCAACATGTTTGTGCTTTTATGAAACCTGAAAGATCCACACACGGTAGGATGCATAGAAACTGATGTTTTAGGCAAATAGAAAGAACCCTTATCTAAAAAAACAAAGCATTGTCCATGCAGCTTAACTGTGACTAATTAGCATAGATTCTGTAGCACTTACCAACAATAACCATATAATTGTCTAACTGAAACATGAAAATGAATATGGATCAGAAGAGACAATGGATCAGAGGAGACACTTCTTGCTTGACCATATATTGTCTAACTGAAACATGAAAATGAATCTGGATACGTGCGCAAGTTGTGACTAACCTGCAGTGATGCTGCCATGCTGGTCGACGGCCTGAATAGATGAAGCTGCAAGATTGTAGTCAGCAATCACAGCAGCGGCAGCCCTATACGTCCACACCCGACGCCGAAGCCAGGCTGCTACCGATGGACGAAGGTGAGATGTCAATGCTCGTATATATATAGTGTTGGACGGGGCGCGAGGCGTTCGGATGAGTATCTCGCGCAATCGCCGGGAGGAGCTGCAGCTGCTGCACCGTAGTTTTCCTTTCTTTTTCTTTTTTTTTCTTTCTTTCTTTCCCTTTTTTTTTTTTGAAATCAGTTCTCTCAAATAGAAAGAACCCTTATCTAAAAAAACAAAGCATTGTCCATGCAGCTTAACTGTGACTAATTAGCATAGATTCTGTAGCACTTACCAACAATAACCATATAATTGTCTAACTGAAACATGAAAATGAATATGGATCAGAAGAGACAATGGATCAGAGGAGACACTTCTTGCTTGACCATATATTGTCTAACTGAAACATGAAAATGAATCTGGATACGTGCGCAAGTTGTGACTAACCTGCAGTGATGCTGCCATGCTGGTCGACGGCCTGAATAGATGAAGCTGCAAGATTGTAGTCAGCAATCACAGCAGCGGCAGCCCTATACGTCCACACCCGACGCCGAAGCCAGGCTGCTACCGATGGACGAAGGTGAGATGTCAATGCTCGTATATATATAGTGTTGGACGGGGCGCGAGGCGTTCGGATGAGTATCTCGCGCAATCGCCGGGAGGAGCTGCAGCTGCTGCACCGTAGTTTTCCTTTCTTTTTCTTTTTTTTTCTTTCTTTCTTTCCCTTTTTTTTTTTTGGAATCAGATCTCGTCTCTGGTAGGAAAGTTTCGTAGAATAGGAAATGTTGGGACGCCGAAAGGGGAGGTTTGGGCGGGTAGAGGACTCCATCGGTGGGAAAAATCATGAAAGCCATGGCAACTGATGAAAACTGATTTGGTGGTAAGACATAAGATCTTACTGTGTAAGTGTGGGCCCGATCGACTCTAATCCAAGGGTTATAGGGGTGCGAGTGGTATTAGATCAAGGGTAGATTACGTGGGTAACACTTATTTTGGAGAGTGTTGGATCTTTATAGAATAGATAGTATTTTGGAGAGTGTTGGGTCTTTATAGAATAGAAGATACTTAGATAGATAGAAGCAACTGTATATATGGGAGTAATCGCTCTCAGCGCACGGCCTTCGTTTAACAAGGCCTAGGCGCGCACGGCTGGGCCGAATGACTGCGACTAATTTGGACACCTCAAACATCATGTACCCATCTGTCTAGAACCTTAGATCAAAATGGGACCACCTTATCTAACCACACGATTCTAAGGTGTAGGGATTTCTTTCTCCTTACTCATCTTTTTCCACATGTGTCGTCGGCAAAAATTAATCTTTTTTCACCGCACCGTTCCTCCGTACCCACTCCGACCCACGCCCCCAAATCACGGAATTAGCAACCCACGCTGCGTTGATTTCCTTGAATTAATTTCTTTTGGCACAGATTGATTTCTTTCCTTCAATGCAATTCTCCTTTCCTTTGATACCCATATTGATTTATTTCCTAAATGCACCGGAAGGTAGCCAAGTGCTCCCTTTGGATTGAGCTGGGGACGGCGCGGCTAGCGGCGTGGAAGAATTATTTCCTCTGATTGCTCTTGTCTACGCCGGTCGGACGAGACGGAAAGCAGCAACCGAATCTTCCCAGATGCACGTACTCCAGAAGGATGCTGCAACAAAGCCTCGTAGCGGGTCTACCTGATTGCTCTCGTCGACACGTCGCCGTCGCCTGGATCGCGTAGAGTTCATCAGGTTCAACCTCACAGTCGTCTCTGGATTCTTTAATTTCGTGAGCTCGTGTTTTTACGAAATAGGTACGTGATTCCGTTTGCACTCCAACGTTCCTAATGCATTTCTCCTGCTATTCTCCAATATTTGCGTGGCCTTCTGATTACCAAGGAAGAGTAACGCGCAGTGCCATAGCTATTGTTTAGAACGGGTAGTAGAAGCGTATTGCTAGGCCAGTTGATACGTTAATTTTCTTAATCAACTTTATGTAGCCGATTTGTAAAATGCAAAGTCCTAGGCAGTAGAAAATGTGATCCCCAGTATTTGCTGGTATCAATGTAAGTTCGCCTTGAGGATATGCGTTGCATTTTCAGTCGTTTCTATAGCACCTGTAAATTCGTCATACGCAGGCAAGTAATTAGAATAATGTTATCAACGATGTCACGAGATAACAGTTTTGTTATTTTCTTTCATTAAGGATCCCTATCCCTACTGTTCAAACATGAATGTTTTAGTTAAATGCTAGGATCAAAAGTTTAGACTCTTGAACTATAATAAAGAAATTATTTCCAGGGCATGATTGTCATATCACTAACCAGAGAATTTTAGTGTAGAAGAAAGATTGATGGCAGTTTTGCATCAATGAAAAAAAAAACTGTGGCAGTTTTACATCATATTTTTGTTGTCTGATAATAAGCCAATCTGTGTTTACTCACCCACTTCAAGTTGATTCCTTCCTTTGTCTCAGGTTGAACCATGGGGGATGAAAATGAATTGACAGACCAACACGCATTGTCGGAAACATGATCAAAGGTAAGATTATTTTTTAAAGGATTTTAAGCTTTCAATAATGTTGTAGAGAGTACTAACGATTATTCTGGACAACATGATATAAACAAAGGATGTAAACGCCTGGCTGATCAATCTATGAGCAGGGCAAAACACCGTTAAAATGGAGTATGATTTCCTTTCTTAAAATAAAGCCTTCTATGGTATTAAATATCGGTCAAAAGCTGCAAACTGAGAGATCACAAAGTTTGGTCACTGAACACAACATACAATATTCCTCTCTCAATTCTTTCTCTCAGTTTTTCACAATGCATGTTGAAGATGACCTCTTTACAATTTCAATTTTTAGTGTATATTATTCCATTAGAGCTCTTAGGTCACCTCTTAAATGAACTTGAAGTAAACTGCAGTATTCGGACAACATTCTTCGGGCATGTACTTGATCATTTCCTTTTAAGTTGTACAAAATAATTGTATTTTACTATTCGGACAGGCAGTAAACTGCAGTATTCATTTAGAAATACAAATAGAGAGATCGATTTAGTTATAAAAAATAGAACAAAGGAAAGTAAACTTTGAAGATACCAGCAATGTAAGTTGTTCTCTATGTCTGTTAGTAACCAAGAAAATCAGTATGTAAGGCTTCATATCTGATCCTTCAGATGGATTATTTTCAGAATTTTGCCCCTGCATATTTTTTATCGGTCATGTCATCTATGCAATTGTCTAATTTACAGTAAAAAGATCCGGTAGTTTGGTAGATTTATTAATTCATTTAATTAGTCATTATTAGTTTACTTTTAAGTGAAGTCCTCTTCAGATATATACAGTAAAAGTAGTGTATGTTGGTGGGTGCGACCGAATCCCAGCTGGACCACGGGGATCACTTATGGGTGTTGTGTGGCTTGGGAATTCCAAGTTCTCGGATGTCTTGAAGGTATCCATGGCAACTCTATACACATGAAGTTCAGATATTCTTGGCACATAATAAATGTTATAATACCATTTTTTTTATATATGCAGAGATGAGAATGATTTTTTGCCTGGAGACAAGATGGCATGACTATATCAACTATTTTATCCACCATCGAGCATGTGAATTATAGAGTTTGAGGGCTTTTAGAATTAGAGCTAAAGTTGTCGGCCTGGCCATTCTTGAATAAGTTTCTCATTTGGGAAATAATAATTGTTAAGATGTTATAATTTTAGTGAATGTCTGTTGCATGATAGAATTCTAAAATTCTTATATTGTTCAATGAAATACTTTCTTGTATTGTACAACGAAATACTTTCATGCTTATGATATTGTCTTGAACAATATTCGCGCGTGCGAGTCGCATTACCTAAAAGAGATGAGTTAATCCATGGATCAGCAGCGTGCGCGGACAATATATTGGCTTTCGTCTATGCAAAGTACTAATGGCGTTGCAGCGTGTCCGCATCGAACAAACGACCCATCAAATAAAAAGATTCATTCAAGCATTCAGCATAGGAAAAGTGGGGGCACAGCACAAGTTGTCGAAGATCTTCCGCAAATATTGATCCTAGTGGAGCTACTTGAGCCACCCAATGAGCCTGAACCGTTGATCTCTTTGTCTTACTGAGAGCAAGTCTCTTGTGATAGACGTCTGATGTTGTAGTCGGAACAAAACCTACTGTCCTGGTCGGACTTATAGCAGGATTCTATTTCTTAACCTACTGTCTCTGTGAGTGCGAATTTTCTAGGACTTACCGGCATTATGTGGCTGCAGTGCGAGCACCGCCGCGTCATCTTTCCCCCGCCGCCGCACTCCGGGTTGGGGGTTCCGTCCTCGCGGCTGGGGCTGGGAGCTGCGGCTGCGCGTGTCTGGAGAGCAACGAGGCGCTTTTAGTGACTTCGGGAATCTCCAGATCTGTCGGGGGCTCAGTCCTTCGGAGGTGCTCATAGAGGTAAGATTTGCGTACGTGTGTTCATAAGGGTGAGTGTGCGTGCGTGTTGTGAGCGTCTGCGTTGTACTGTGTAATTCTAAAAAAAAAACTTACCATAATTTTTTGAAAGTCCATTCACGAAGCATTAGTAATTAATCCTTGTTCACACCTTGTCAGCTGGGCCCAACCCTCCAGTCCTCTCACTCGCTCCAACCCAGTCAGGTCAGGGTCTCGAGGAAGTCGAGGCCGGCGAGGGACAGGGACAGGGTGCCCTGGTTCCATGTAGTGCTGCTTCTTGGGCGTCCAGCTGCAGCGCCACGACGCGGCCACGCCCTCCCAGTCCCAGTGCTCCCACGCCGCAGCAGTCGCCGCCGGCCCACGTGGCGAGGATGCCCGTCGTGTCCGCGGTCACGCCGGCCTTGAAGCCGAGCAGCAGCGGCGCGACAAGATGAACCGGTCACGAGCCGTGCTGAAAGCTGCATTTTGCAGCAGCTCGTCAAGTACTATTCTTTGAGCTAGCTGATCAGGTGGTCTGTCTGCTAGTACTGATTTTGTACTATTATCACTGGTGAAATGATCGGTGTGCGCATGTGCAGAGCATGGATCAGCAGTCTCAAAGCGGAGGAATAGTGATGCGCTTCAATCTTCTGGGTTAACGTACGTAGCGGGCACGACGATGCTGTGGTCGTGGAGTGCGATCGTCTATGAGTGACGCACGAGTATATTTATAGCAGCGCGATACGGGGAGGAGCCTCGCGTGCATTCGCTGTGCTCGTATGTTAGGGCCCATATTCATAACCGCCGACGCGACGCATGAACTTCGGAGCGTTTTGGGCTTTCGAATTCGCCAAACGTACGTCGCAACGGCACGAACCGGCTCCCATTTGAGGTCGTGCTGGGATTTGGGAGACTCTGTTTCCTCTGTTTACGCGCCGACATGGAAAGCAGGGGCCGCGTGACATAAGCGAGGAGCAGGATCTTGATGATGATGATGATGACGGCTACGAAGAGGAGGTGGCACTCGACGGTTAGCTGTTGCTGGGTTCAGTTGACGGTTAGCTGTCACAACTTTGCAAGATTGTACTAGTTTATGTCGAAAGTTACGAATGGGTGATACTACATGTGTGTCCAACCCCAATTGCCAAACAAAATAAGATCTGCTTCCATGTTCGTATTTTTAGCCTCCCACTGTGATCAAACATCTGTTGATTCGCCCAATCATGCATTGTCCATCGTTGCTTGACAAATGAGAAGTTCTTTTTGTTTCTGCCACAGAAGAAAAATACTTTTCTGAAAAATATATAGGCCCCATTGTCACAAATTATGTGACCATAAGGTAATGCAACTTTAGGAGAATAGAGCTTCTCAGCAAATAGAGAACCTTTGGAGTTTGAACCAAGTAAGCAAACGTGTACGTGGGAAGAAGTTCAGGAAAGGCTCATCTCGTCCTTCAAACCACCAGCCCCTCTTCTTTTCCCTCCTCCTATTTCCTTCTCTCCATGGCATCACAAAGTGTAGGGGGGTAGGGGGGGCGTCTTTGTATCTTATGTTGTGGTACCCATCTAAATCCCTCGAATCCGAGCTTGAGATGGCTCTTAGGCAAGTCTTGTCTGTACAACATCGAGTCAATATCGGCGATTCATTTATTGAGGAGTGGCCATAAAAGAGTATGATATAGTAAAGGTGTAAATAGGTCTGGCAATATCAAGGCGGGTGTATTTTCAATCTTCTTGAATGAAAAAGGTACAAAAATTTTCAAATTTTCCTCAAAAAAGAAAATAAAAAACTCTGACTCGGTATCCTTGACTTTCTTTACTCATGCAAGTTAGAAAATAGCCTTTTTTTTCATCTACTTTTGCAAATTAGAATAGAATGTTGTGAAGAGCGCGGCTGAATGACCATCTAGACCTTGTAACTTTTATTTATTACCGAGGGGTGTAGGATAAATGGCACAATGGGACAGGTCAACCTTTTTTTTTCAAAACTGATATCAATTTCTGGAAGGAAAAAGTCCTATTTGCCTCCCTTAACTCTTATAGGAGGTGCAACTTTTACCTCTAATTACAAAACCGGGTAGCCTGACTCTCTCAACTCCTTCTCTCACTTCAGTTTACCTCTCTGAGCGTGTCGGTGCCACGTCACCTCCTCTCCTCCTTATCATTTTCTCTCTCTTCCTCCTCCTGCTAGTCCCATAGCAGCATTACATCGAACACTTTACGCGCAGCTCCTCTTCTAGCCTCCGTGAACCACCACACCTCTGCCGGGAGCTTCTCCACCGTTATGTTGGGCTTCCTCGTCATCACCGGCACTGCCAAAGGCGGTCCGGATGCCGCCACAGTCGCCAACTGCGCGCGCCACCATAGGCGCACGGGCATGCCAGCGCGCTATCGAGGCAACAACGACATGGCGCGTGTTTTGGCGCAACGGAGTGCGAACACGGGGAGGAGGCAATGGTTTCACGACAAGGCGAGAAAAGGGTGTCAGCGACGAGAGGCGGCACGATGGCGTTCCAGTCGACGGCAAAGGCGTCCGACGGAGATGGCGCGAGCACAGGATTTACCAAGCTGGGGCGGACCGCTTCGCATACACATCATGGAGGACGGCAGGAGGATGGTCGTTGATGTGGAGGTGGATGACGGTTCGACGGCGGCGGGGAAAACTTCCGTGGCGGCCTTACACTGCCGGGAAATGGAGAACGAAGAGATTAGGGAGGTGCGCGAATTCACTTCGGAGCTTCCAGTGCGAGGAATTGGCCAGAGACTCACCGGACAACGTGAAATCGACGACGAGGTCGGAGGAGGCCGCAAGGCTGGACTTGGCGATTTATGTGCGATTCGCGCGGCTCACGGCGGAAGATGGGCCATGGTGAGATGGTATGGTGAGATGGAGGTCTAAGGAGTCTTAGTGAAGCTTGGGGCGGAGTAGCTCGGCCGGAGTGCAGTGGACGGCGACGAACGGCGAGCTGGAAGAAATGCCAGGCAAGGCTGTTATTGAGCAAGAAGGGAAAAAAATAAAAATAAAAATAAAAATGACGTGGCACTGACATGTGGGCTCCACATATGTCACGTCGGACAAAACCGCTTATAATACCACCAAGGGAGGTAATTTGAAGTGAGAGAAGGAGTTGAAGGAGTCATGCTACCCGGTTTTGTAATTAGAGGTAAAAGTTGCACCTCCGGTAAGAGTTGAGGGAGACAAATAAGACTTTTTCCTTTCCGGAAATATTTGGGCCGGATTTACATAGTGGCCTGCTGCGCGCTCAGGCCGTGGACTCTCCTAGGCTGGTCCAACCAAACGCTGGCCCACTCCACTTTGCCCGTTTGTCACATGGGCCAACGACCTGCGGCCCTCCAATCCGCTCGCTCCAGCCCAGTCAGGTCTCGCGCAGCATGGCATGATGGTGCGCAACGCGTTTTCCATGTCCGCCACCATCGATCTAGTTCTAAAAAAAAAAAAATCATCGATCTGCCGACGCAATAGCCGGGCGAGATGCCGCGAAATTTTACGGGCGAAAAGCCTTTGCCGGTTGGAAATCTGATCAGCGGCGACGCACCAACCATGACCAGCACTGCTCGGCCAGCGGCGCATCTCGAGAAAGCTTTCGCCGAAGCGATCCACGCCTGGCGCAGCGCACGGCGAGTGCTCGGGAGCAGCGCGTACGCAGCCGAGAGGCAGCTCCACTCGAAGGGGTGCCGGTTGGGGAAGGCAAGTGAACGGAAGCCTTGTGGAGTTGGAACAATTGGTTGGCAGAGAATGAGTCCTCACATCACACAAACTGCCGGGGGTATGGTTCATCAGCTACGCAGCTGGGTTCCAACATTATTCATCGACTAGCTAGTCAGCTCATGAAAGGGCCGCGAAGTCTTGTGTCAAAAACTAAAGAAAAACCGTTCGTTGGCCTGCTCTGGAGTCGTTAATTTGACCGTTTCTGTTTCTTTTTTGTTTTTTCCTGCTTGCTCCCTCCTTTTGTACTACCCCTGTATCTCCGAGCGGCTCAGGCAAACTGGGTTGCCAGTTCACGCACCATGTACTCTTCCAATCCTCTTAATGAAACACATGCCATGGCATGTTCGCGAAAAAAAACAACTAAAGAAAAACCTTCGCTTGGTTGTGCTTGTGCGTTGATGGCGAGATCTGACCAGCCGGCAGCCGCTGCGCGCCATGCGTCACCGTTCATACCACGGTCCACAGCAATGCTACGCCAGCAACGCATGCACCTACGTACCCACGCCACTCCGAGAAAGCTTTCGCCAAGTGAGGCACAAGTGTCAAGCCGCCTGGAGGGGTTGCTCACATGTACGACCAAAGGGCGCAATCAGATTCAGGTGCATCTAATTGTATCTCATCCTACACGCCTTTCTTTTCATAGTTTATTAATTCCTCGTTGATTAGCCTGATCGAACCGCCTAATAGCTCCAATAATTCCAAAAGTGCTGTATGTGTGCCTCCCACCATTTCCACGAACATCCTCCGTCCCGCGCCATTAGTTCCTTCTCTTTCTTTCATTAGCAGTGCATGCCGTTGGTGACATCTCCACTAGAGGACGCCAGAGTTAGTTCATTGTCGCGTGACCTCTATTATTTCGGCACTGTGGACTGTGCATCCCTTGTAAGCATGCCTTCTCTTTTCATTTATTTAAGCGATCCTTCCTTCTCCTACTAACCACATTTTGTCTCTATTCTAATTAACTAATTTCATGTGGTACGTATGTTATTTTTCTAAAAAATATTGGCGAAGGATGCTATTATATGTAGATTTCGAAGTTCAAGCACAGTACTAAGTACTTAGTACTAGTTCTTCTAGAAATGAGACATACGTAGTCAACTAATCATGTCAGCGAGGTTTTTAGGCAATGCAAAAGGGATGCCAAATTCGTAGTTTCATACAGTACATATAGCCACTCGCGCATTCACGAGAGAGAGAAAGCTAGGGTAATTACTTGACGTAACAAAAAATTTATTATAGAAGAAGTGAACTGTCATTTTCTGTCGTACAAGTTAGCAAAATGAGTTACTTTTGAGTAGTATATCTTTTAGGCTTTTTGGTGGACACGCACGCCTGTGAATGCAGTATGGATAAAGTATGGCGGCGCCAGTGGCAGGAGCAAATCATACGCTAATCTTTCAACAATGAACAGCCAACCTTGCGTTCAACACTTCAACTAACTCGAGCTACTAATTTTTGTTGTTCAGTGGCTGGTGGCTGGTGCGCACGCCATTTTGAATTGGATACAAAGGGGATGGAAAGGATTTTAAAAGGACGAAAGGACAGCCGACTCAGATGTCATGTTTCACCCAATGACATGTGTTTGCAGATCCATGAGTATAACCAAAAGAAGCTTAGCTTTCTAACTCATCCCACTTAGAGGCACAACATAATTAGTTTGTAAAAGATAGCAATTATGGTAACTTTCTTCATGCAATCACTATGAACTGCATTGTATGCGACTCTTTTGTTTCCAGATTGTAGCAGGCTCTCTTATACAATGTAGTACACATCAGGAGGAAGTTAAATAATGTAGGCTATAGCTGCTCCTTTTCTCGTTGTGGTGAACTTTTATCTTCGTATATCGTCGATACATGCAAGTTAGAGTTTCAGCAGCAAATAAAACTTCTTGATACTTTACAATTAGAGAGATACATTGATCATCAAAATCAAACTAAAGACTGATCTCTGGTCGTGCAAGGAGCTTTATGTGGTCCGGGAGTACTTGTGACAGAGGGCTAGTGGTACATTTGAAAGCTACTACTCGTATATATGGTACGTTGTGGCAACATGCAAGATCATGGATGTTTCCTTAACATACTCAAATACCTCTTTGGAGTCTTTTCAATTCTTCACCAAATGCGCATGCGCAACTTTGTTGTGGTGATATATACCCTGAGTGTTAATATGCCACATGTATCGACATGTTCTACATAAACAGGAGATTAGCAAGCACAATTATGAGTTCATTGAACAAAGAAGTTTGAAGAAGTCTGAGGAATGATAGAACGTGTGCACCTTAAAAGACTCAAAAATACCAAGAACTGACAAAACTGCATCATGCTGCCTCGCTATCGAACTGACTGTGATCCAACTTGACTGCAGCGAGTGCGCATGAGGATGTTTGCTTTGCCTTCACGTTTCTCACTAGTTCACTGCACTGTTTCGGACGTCAACTATTCCTTTGATCGGGCTGCATGTGGTCTAGGTGATAATAAAGTGGATTCAGTGAGAGAAAACAAAACTCTTTCTTTATACAGTTCTTTTCATGTTTACACTCCTTAGGTAATTATCTGAACGTAGCAATTAATCAAGTACCCCCTTCAGTCGAATATTTGTCTCTTTCAAGTCAAATTTTATCAAACGGAATTAGCAAATTAAAGGCGCAGAAAGGCAAATAGGCAACGCACTTGAAATTTCTGCGCCCACCGTATCCGATCGATCGCTCACCCAAAACAGCACTACAGCTCGTCTTAGGAAAAAAAAAGAATTAAATACGGAGTGCTACCTTGTACACAAGAGTGCAACAGAAATGAAAACTCTACTAGTACTCTACGAGCGCAGTGCTGAAACACAGAGAACTGAGAAGCCAGCACAAATAAATACACGCACAACCCCTTGGTTCCTCACTTCCGAAACACTTGAGATCAGTTCAGTGCATTTGAAGCGGCAGCACAGCAGCCGGACCAAACAGAAGGCGCCATCGCGCATCAGCCTACAGAGCAGAACCATGCACGCCGCGGCCACCAAGCTTCTCCTCGTCTCCACGTTCATGCTCCTCATCTCCCACGCTTCGCCGTTACGTTTCCACTACACTAGTAATCCTCACAACTTCACCGCCACGACGAGGACGCCTTCATCCTCCGGTCACCGCAGCCAGAGGAACCCTTCGATCGCCTTGCTCCACCGCGACGCGGTCACCGGCGCGACGTACCCGTCGCGGCGCCACGCCGTGCTCGAGCTCGTGGCCCGCGACAGCGCGCGCGCCGCGTACCTGACGCGGCGCCTGTCCCCGGAGGCGTCGTACCTCCCGGCGGAAGATCTGGGGTCGGAGGTGGTGTCGGGGCTGAACGACGGCAGCGGCGAGTACTTCGTCCGCGTGGGCGTGGGCTCGCCGCCGACGGAGCAGTACCTCGTCGTGGACTCCGGCAGCGACGTGATCTGGGTGCAGTGCCGCCCCTGCGCGCAGTGCTACGCGCAGTCCGACCCGCTCTTCGACCCGGCGACGTCGTCGTCCTTCTCCGGCGTGGCCTGCGGCTCCGCCATCTGCCGGATGCTGCCCGGCTCCG
>LAPY01000708.1:143123-156516 GCA_000970635.1 Eragrostis tef
GCCGAGGAAGGGGGCGGCGGCGGAGGAGGAGGAGGCGGTGGAGGGAGCGGGAAGAAGGGCAGCGGGGGAGGTGGCGGCCACGGGGAGAAGGGTTCGGCGAAGTCGGCCGAGCAGGAGCGCAGGAAGGGTATCGCCTGGACAGAGGACGAGCACAGGTTTGCTTCAGCTCTGTTTCTCCCTTGCCTGATGATAAAATTGCAGTGATGTTGTAAGTGGTTGTTGACTTGCCTGAATCTGGATGTTGAACGTTACTGTTTTATTGGGGATTTATGTAAATTAACCCACATAGTCGTTATAACATGTTGAGAATTTGTACCACAGCTATTTAGATAGCCAATGGCTTCGCTTGGTAGCGAAAGTGGCCGACTGTAGGGCGCGTGTGCTTGCAGTTTCTGTTTATTAGGGAGTTATAAGCTCTTTGCTGCATGAATTCTTATTGGCTGGGCTGAGGAAGAGAAGTGGTCCAATCCAATTTCACTACATTACCACGTGCGGTTCTGCTTTGGCTATCTAAATTGTTCATTACTTGCATGGATATAATATTGCTGCTTTTTATTTGGGATTATGTTCACTTGTTTGTGACGTTACCATAATCTACGGGAGATTTTGGAAATCTTATGCTTGTATAGCCAGCTGCTGCTATAGACAACGTGAGTGTATGGAGGTGTGTCGTTTTGTGCATTTAGGCAGATTAGTTATCCTCCGCATTTCTCTTAAGCTTTGAATTACCTATTGGTGGACTAAATAAAACACCACATGCTTTGGTTATTGGCTACTTTCTTCAATGACTCCATCCGGGCTAATTGTGAACTTGCAATGCCTTCCTAACGGTCACTGATAAGCTGTTAGATAGTCTCATGGTGGAAATCATGTACTGTATTG
This sequence comes from Eragrostis tef, assembly GCA_000970635.1. Classification (NCBI taxonomy): domain Eukaryota; kingdom Viridiplantae; phylum Streptophyta; class Magnoliopsida; order Poales; family Poaceae; genus Eragrostis; species Eragrostis tef. Next base: position 144,006 of record LAPY01000708.1, read on the forward strand.
AAACTATGCTGAATCTGTACTGGGTTTAGCCATACTTGACGGATAATCACTAGCGAGACTATTGATGATTTAATTTGCTTTCACTTTTTGCATGGAAACAATTTGTCCCCTAGAATGATGGTAAATACAATTTACATAGGATTGTTGTCTTTTTCAAACAAGAGCAGTCTTGATGCCTTTGCCCATGGTCTATGGTGTGTCCTGTGTCATGGATTTGCTCTGGTTGACTGTTTTCTTTTTTTCTGGCGAGCTGCCGTAGTATTGCTAAAATATACCTTGATATGCTAATCAAAGTTAATTCTTGACAATAAAAAAGAAATATCAGCCTCCATATATCTCTTATTTTTCTCTGTATTCCTATTTCTGTTGGATATTTCAAATTTCACAAATTTGATTCTCCAGCACTGAGTAATGAGGTGTTTATTTTATACATAGTTTCTTGCCTATTTGTGTATTTTCTTTTTCCCCCAGTTTGTCTTTAGCATCCTCTGATATTTGGTATGTCGCATCTTCGAGGCGATGCTTAATCAGTATTAAATTTTCAAGGCTGAAGAAGTTATTGTTGTTTGTGTATGTGTCTTAGTTGCTTTATGTTTACCTTTTACAAGTAACATTTTTTTATCTGCAACCTCTTTTTGATGATCTAAGCTATCTTATGTGCAGTAATTAAGGTAGGAAATTAATTCTTGATATCTTTTGTGTGCTGGGCGACTAATATGCATTTCTTGTGAGCTTCCATAATAGAAATATGTGTGTGAAGTATCAGTTTAATTTCAAGGTTCAACTTGCTGAGACAATATCAGAAAGTGAAAATAGGTACTGCTATAAGTGGTAACGGCGTAACGCAGAAGCAGTCAGGTGCATGAAGTAATAAATAGTAGTTATGAATGCCCTGAGAACTCACTGTTGTGTGATATATGCATCATGTTAGAGAGTTTTTTTTTGGACATATGCATGCCGCCAAGTTTTATTATAGTTTTAAGGGCTTCAAGTGACAAACATAGTCATAATGATGCATTCACCCTTCCTTTTCCCTCTTCTAAATGTTCAAGATCTAACTGCAGTGGCTTCAATTCATTGTAAAAATTGAACCATTTGTTTTACTTGCTACTTTCTTTTGAATCCTAAATAATCTAGGAGCGTACTCCCAAAAAAGCTTCCTTCATCTAGGTTTTACTTTTCTTGCTACTGATGTTTCTTTCATTTTCTTTCTTTCTCAATTTCGCAGATTGTTCCTTCTTGGACTTGAAAAGTATGGCAAAGGTGACTGGCGAAGCATCTCACGGAACTTTGTGATCTCGAGGACACCGACTCAAGTAGCTAGTCATGCGCAGAAGTACTTCATCCGTCTGAACTCAATGAATAGAGAAAGGCGGCGATCAAGTATACATGACATCACTAGTGTGACCAACGGAGATGCATCAGCTGCACAGGGGCCAATTACAGGTACAAATGGGCAGGCTGCAAATCCTGGGAAGTCCTCTAAGCAATCTCCACAGACAGCAAATACACCTCCAGGCGTTGATGCTTATGGTACCACAATCGGACAGCCAGTTGGCGGCCCCCTTGTCTCAGCAGTCGGGACTCCTGTTACGCTTCCTGTTCCTGCTCCACCTCACATGGCCTATGGTATGCATGCCCCAGTTCCAGGAGCTGTAGTACCTGGTGCTCCAGTAAACATCGCACCAATGCCCTACCCGATGCCGCCACCATCATCTCATGGGTGAGGGACACTTAAAGTGCTGCATGGCTTCTACAGAAACCCGTAATCTCCTTATGTTGCTTTTAGACGATGCTCTATCATGTCTCAATAAAGCAATATCAATAAACTCCTGTACATTACAACTGTCATTACTTGTAGCATTTCGAGGACATTGCAGATTATGTACTTGTGTTCCATGCAAACATATAATGTACACCTGCATCAAGTGTTTCAGGATGGGTGCTGTCATGCTGCGTGTCTGTCTGGCAGCCTTAAGGCTAGATGTTGTGGTTCAGTCAGTATCTGTGATTTGTAATTGTACACCTGCTGAAACAAGAGTAAGATACATGATCCTGTTTCTCATGCTCATTTTGCTCAACTGTGTCTAGTTAATTGCTGCGGTAGTGACCATGGACAATTAGAGGTTTTGCACAACAGAAAGAAAGAGATACCGTTACGTTATCAGTTTAGCTGCGATTTATCTTTTTCATTGTTTGATCATTCTTCGCATCTGTGATGAAATGTGCGTCCCCGTCCCATTGTGCTGTCAGGTAGCCGTACGGTGCCGGTTTTTGGGTACTCTCTGTTTCAAAATATAAGCAGTTGTTAACTTTCAGACATCACATTTGACCACTTGTCTTATTCAAAAAATTTACAAAAATATTATTTATTTTGTTATGATATGTTTTATGATTAGATATACTTTAAGTATGACTTAATTGTTTTTATATTTTCACAAAAAATTCGAATAAGACGAATGGTCAAACATAATGTCTGAGAGTCAAAAACTACTTATATTTTGAAACAGAGGAAGTATCTTTCTTGGCACCCAAACATGTTTGGTATACAGTTGGAAGAAAAGGATTAGCACGAGCATAATTCAGTAGATTCACTTCCATATCACATAGCTCATGGTTCTCATAATCTCATTGCACATCCAATTCCGTTTCTCGTATTATATTAGGCAAGAAAATGACAGCAGGCGCCCGTAGCCTTTCACGAGGTCCGTAACATCTTTTCTTGTTATCTAAAAAAGAAAATGACAGCAAACTAGAATCAATATTGTTTCACATTCTGCCGTGGCCCGTGTCTATCTCCAACCGGCCATATCTCTACCTTGTGAAAGGAGCCCGCCGTTTTCATCTCGCCGTCATGCATGCTGCAGACCCGTTTCCCTCGATCCCTCGTGAGCATCATGCGGCGCGGTACTGGGTAGCCAACCCGCGCCCTGTGACGTGAGACAGCCCCGCGTGCCCGCTCCCCAAAATAACCGCCGCTTCTGCCATGCGACCTGTCATCGCTGCTGGACGACGACACAGTGCGCCGTGGAAACCGCGGCAGTGGGCGGCAACGTTTGAAGAGAGAGTGTCCATATGTCTTAAGTGTCACGCCTATACACAAGCGGACATTATGAGAACTGCAATGATCATAGCTACAGTGCTGTATCCTAAAAAAGAGAGTCAAATTACAGTTTTGCATGGCAGTTGCCTAGATTCGTCTTGCAGAGGATATAAAATATATATGATATCTCTAATGATTATCAAAATTAGGTGGCATTAATTTTACTCAGCATTATATATATTATTTTTTTGCTCACCTAAACTTTCCTAAATGACATCGCGTTTTTTTCCCCTGACGACCCCTACAAAAACCCACCAAATCATCAAAATTAAACGAGACGCACCAACAACGCACCTAGTCACTCGGCTCGCTTCTCTCTTTCACACCGAAAGGCACCGCTGCACCCCATGGCCGACGCGACAGGTTCCTCTGCCGCCGCCGGCGCGGTTGTCCCCGCAAGTCACGACGGCCTCCACAAGTTCATCACGCAAGGGCAAAACCAAGCTTTCCTGACGTCGAGGACCAAGATTGCGCCAAACATTCCTCGACAAATTCCTCAATACCCCACCCGCCAGATCCAGACGCCGATGAGAATGGCGATGCTCGCGCCGCGTCCCTTGAGTGCCCTACAGATCGTCGTGCCACCGCAACAGGTTGCACAACCATCACGGCACCCTATCCATTCCCAAGCGCACCTTGTTGTTGGTCAGCGCCACCAAGCATCGTTGCACCATCATCAACAAAGTGGTACGCTAGCTTAATTTTACATCTCGATTTACTTGATCTTGTCGTAGAGGGTTTATGTGAGGTTGTTTCTGGGTTTTTGATGGTGCTCCAATCAGTGCGCTTGTTGTGCCCTAGATGTAGGATCTGATTCCGTCGACCATTGTTGTTTTTCTGGGTTGTTTAAGGTTTCTTATCTTGCACTCCTTTATTCTTCAATATTTGTCGTTGTTAGTTCAAAACCAAGCTAACCAACGGCAAAAATTTAAAGAACAAAGAGAGCAATAATGAGCGAGGCAACTAGCTATATTCATTAGCGTTCAACAATTCATTCTGTATGTAGAGAGTCATCATATACATCGCGATGCACCGGTGAGATCCTCTTTACCATTCTAATCACTCCAGGACAAGGAAGATCACCGAAGAAATTTGTACTAGTACCATTTTGATCATTCAGGAGGAGTAGAAAGTATATTGCTACACATTTTCACATTCCATGAACATTACAACTTACCACCTGTAGCTAGCTCTGTCGTCATCCTTTTATTATATCTGATAGAAAAGTGATCATTTCTAGCAGGGTGTCATGTGACAAATCTTCTTGCCATAATACTGCATTGTTGCTAACTGTTTTGTTTTTGGCTCAATCTTGATTCATCATCTCTTATATTATTCGTTTTCCATTTTTTTTAACTCCTGAAACGTTGTACTTTTGTGTTCTGGATCATCAGAAAGCTCCCAGCCACAGGATTATTCAATCGGCAACACTACATCGTCCCCTTCACCACTGGGTTTTGACTGGAGAATGTATAACGATGCAATCATGTCTTCTGCTCAGACTACCACTCCCTTCGGTGGCGGCGGCGGCATCAATAGCTGCAACATCAACGTCAACAGCAATGGCTATCATCAAAATTCGTACCCGTACTCCACCAACATTTGGACTAATTACATGCCGAGGAAGGAGAAAGATTTAGGTATGTCTGCATATATCTTAGATTCTCGCACGTTTGCTAAAAAAACATCGCATGTATAACTTGTCCCGTTCGCCTTAACTGCTAATATATTTTTTTTTCAATTGATGGCGCCACGAAACACTTTTAATTCATTTTTGTAGCTAATAATGGTGTCGTGACGCCATCAAATGAAGATATGTGAGAGTATTCTTAGAAAAGTGTAACTTTGGGTTACGGTAAAAGGGCATATTGGTCTCTTTTTTTGAAAGATTCCATTCAAGGTTCTCAACCATTTAATACGTACAACAGCTTGCCTAGCTACTATTTACCACACAAGTGATAAAAAAAACTATTTACCATACAAGGCGACATAAGTGTTGATTTAGGAGAACTGTGCATGTTTTTTAAGCTTTAAAAAACTACCCGACCAATAATAATGTAGATTATTCTCCAAATCTTGCATTTTCTGTTCACTAATACTGTAACAATATTTGTGTTTGCTCTATTAGCTATCAATTCCACTTTCATTAAAAAACAAACTAAATAAATGGAAAATGGAATTGATATAATTCTTTTTTCCTTAAATCCAAAAAAGCCTTTTTTTATACACAGGTCGTCGGTCGGTATTGGAAAAAGGGCAAGATGCCCTTCTAGCTAGTGAATAGTTCAAACCGTTTTATCTATACGTGTGTTCTGTATCAGATAAATTTTACAATAGCTATTATGTGTATCATGAACTGTATTTATGATTTAAAAGAGATAGATCCACTCACATACTGCTTCCTGTGATGAAGGTTTTGCAACAAGCTTTGGGGTGACCACGCCAGCGGTGTCTGTTTCACCTTTTGAACTGATGTCTCGAAGATCCACCAACTATTCGTCGGCTCAAATGTTCCAGGAAGCGAAGAACTTAGATGTAACTTTGGAATCTTTTGAATTATACATGTATATTGTATGTATTCGAGCTCATGAGTTTTTCCAATATCAATTTATCCAGGGTATTTCAAGGGCATTTGTATCTAGAGAGATTGAGGGAAGCGACGCCAGCTCTGAATCAGATCTTGCTCCAGAGTTGGATAGCGACGGAGACACCGACGACGTGGACTTTGTATGTTGTTATGCCACATCACATACTTCCGTTAATTATATGCGCATTATATATTGTACATGATTTGCATTATATATGCGCAGAAAATCATTTGACACATTCATAGGTTCAGACTAAAGAAGTGTTTGTACAATTGTCTACGAGTTTATTCAACCTTTTTTTGTTTGTTTGCACAATGGTACGGTCTTGTGTCAAGGACTAGGAAACAACGCTTTTGCTTGTTGCTAAAATGAACAAGGCATTACTGTTCAGTATGTAGTTCTGCTATTCTAAAATTCGTAGTTGGACTACTTACATAATCATCATTTTGAATTTTTGAGTGACTTCTCTCTGAAGTAACTCTGAACTTATCTATACAAATCTGTCACATGTACAGATCCTCAACTGTAAAGACTACAATACTATTTTGTGCAAGGATCTGACAAACAGCGATTGTGGAAGTATGGGAAGAATCGTGCTGCCAAAGGTAGATACTTCTATATTATCGTAACTGGTTTTACTCTATCTGTATATGTGTTACATCAATTATGTTCCGGCACAAGCCATAGCTATATTGCTACAAACCTAATCATAAGCTATAGTGATCTGCCGTGGCAATTCGTTTCACCATCTTCCGAATTTTGTAGAGGGCTGCAGAGGCAAATCTCCCAGCATTGGTTGAAAAGGATGGCATGATACTGGAAATGCATGACTTTGAGCTTTCAGATGTAGTATGGAAATTCAAGTACAGGTATCCTCATTGTACTATATATATAATCTATAGAAAGTTCAGAGTTGAAATGTTCGATGTAATTTATCCATGTGTTTACAAAGTGAAACAATTATCGATGTATCTGCCATTGTTCAGCAGTTGAGCTTTTATTATGTTGATGCATTTTTTTGTTTCAGGTACTGGCCTAACAATAAGAGCAGAATGTATATCTTGGAAGCCGCTGGTATGCGGAACAACTAACCTTAATTCTTCACCTTTTTCAATACTAAACAGATGCTGATTAATTGAACGTTGTATTCTCAGGTGGGTTTGTTAAGAGGCACGAGCTTCATGCAGGAGACCTCCTCATTATCTACAATCACAAGAGGACGGGCAGACATGTATGCCAAAATTCTATGCTCCATTTCCTTTTGCCAGCTACACTCTATTCCGTACATCTGATCATATTATTTCTTCTATACTACATATTAAGAGAAACTGAATCTATCCTGAACCTGCACCTTTTTCGTTTGGATTTTTTTCCCCATGGACCATGGTATCCTTATGCACCCGTCCTCTTTTGTGCTATCTTCAAGGTTGCCCGTGCTGTGAAGGCCATCCGGCTGAATTCCACCATGAACATGATGGAATGTCAGTGCATTAAAGCAGGCAATAGCGTCGAGGAGTGCGGGTTCACCGTACGGACCAAGCAAAAATATGATATATGAAGCCAATTCATTTCTCGAAGAAACACCAAGAGCATCGCTTGAACTAGAAGCGAATGAGCAGTTGTGAGGTTGTATCATCGTAACTGAGTTCAGGCTGGACTTCTTAGGTCTTTAAAACTGATAGATCTCTGTCAGAAAGAACATCTATTTCCTGTGTCGTTGATAACTATCCCGTTTCATGTAGTTTGTGGTTAAACATCCTAATTTATTTTGTATTTGTACATTATCCCGTATTTCCGTATTATGGATAATGTGGTCATGGTTGTTATACTGTAATTTGGTTAATTCTGCTTTTTGTTTCGCTTCAGAGATAATTATTCTGGTTTTGCAGGGGCACTGCTAAGAAATCCATTGGTCAGCGGTGCCGGGCTAGATATTTAAAATCTCTAGTATATTTATCGTTTTTACATCTCTGAACTTTTTCGTCCAACAACACTTTAGCTGTTGAAAATTTTCGTTTTAGACAAACAGAGAAGAGCATAGATCGGTGAAGGCAGGCAACCATAAGACATCTACTTGGCTCACTATTCAGACAGCTTAGGCGCAGCTTATGTTGGTGATTGGATCTGGCTGTAGTGTGTAAATCTTTTCGCTTCAACAGTAAGGGCTATGATTCATATGAGATGTAGCTCAAGTTGGTGTGACCTAAAATCACACCCTATTTGCACACGAGCCGCATAAGTGCAGCGGGCCGGAATTTATTTCAGAAATGCAGGGAGAAGGCTATGAGCATACAGCCTTGGGGCTATGATTGAATCAATCATGTTGACCTTCTTGTCATCTTTCTAAGAACATATAAGTTTGCTTCAATTACAATTTGAAAGAAACAGAAAAGGCTAGTTACATGTAAACCGTCTCGATGATACATCTGATTGAAGGTTTATCGTAGCTGAGTTCGATTAAGACCATTGTTGATGAACTTGTCCACCTTTTCCTTCTTCTTTTTTTGTGCTATCACAGTTTCTAAAACACTCCTGATTTTTCCTCCATGGTGAGCTAGACAATCAAAATAAATGAAGTGGCATTTCAAATCGATCCAAGTCCCAACCAGTACTTACCGGATACAATGATCTCTTACACATCCTCAACTCTACATTTAGACCAGGGTGCCTCGCTAGAATTTAGATAGCTGGAAAAAATCTAATGCCTCGTCTCCTGAATCTCATCTAGCTGTTTAATTCATTCCATCAACCTGACAAGTCTACAGTCATGTGGACTACTATCACACAAAGCAGGCCAGAAAATGACTACGCCTACCAAATGTACGTACGACAATGGCACCCTCCAATCTTGATAATCAGTATAAGTCGTATAACTTCGTATAATTATTTGCACACGAGCCGCATAAGTGCAGCGGGCCGGAATTTATTTCAGAAATGCAGGGAGAAGGCTATGAGCATACAGCCTTGGGGCTATGATTGAATCAATCATGTTGACCTTCTTGTCATCTTTCTAAGAACATATAAGTTTGCTTCAATTACAATTTGAAAGAAACAGAAAAGGCTAGTTACATGTAAACCGTCTCGATGATACATCTGATTGAAGGTTTATCGTAGCTGAGTTCGATTAAGACCATTGTTGATGAACTTGTCCACCTTTTCCTTCTTCTTTTTTTGTGCTATCACAGTTTCTAAAACACTCCTGATTTTTCCTCCATGGTGAGCTAGACAATCAAAATAAATGAAGTGGCATTTCAAATCGATCCAAGTCCCAACCAGTACTTACCGGATACAATGATCTCTTACACATCCTCAACTCTACATTTAGACCAGGGTGCCTCGCTAGAATTTAGATAGCTGGAAAAAATCTAATGCCTCGTCTCCTGAATCTCATCTAGCTGTTTAATTCATTCCATCAACCTGACAAGTCTACAGTCATGTGGACTACTATCACACAAAGCAGGCCAGAAAATGACTACGCCTACCAAATGTACGTACGACAATGGCACCCTCCAATCTTGATAATCAGTATAAGATTCTATTTATTTAAGGGAACATTTCAGAATGCGGTGGAGAGCTAAAATCAACCAATGTTCGAAGCTAGCATGCGGCCAGCCAGCCCTCGAGTGTTAGCATTGTTACAGGTGATTTGTACGCCATGTAATCAAAGCAACTCTATGTAACTGAAACTCTATTTGCTTTTCTACCTTAATGAGAAAGGCAGTGCTCCTGCCAATTTTTAGAGGCAAAAAAAAACATTTTCTCTGTTCCTGAAAATCTATCATTCGTACCTTCTGATAGCTGAAGATAAGTACCTTTTCACTTGATTTCTGATACAAACACGACATGTTCACGAGTGGAAGGAGGCCAACCGATCGGCTGAAGACGACTGGTTCATCCTGACGGCGACGCCCCACGTTATCATTTTTTTCCCGGGAGAGACGGCGACAAGCCTAGCTAGGCCGGCGGCGATGGCCCTTTTGTCGATGAGTCTCAGCAACCTGATCACATCAGGCATGGCCCCCTAATGCATGCATCACTACGAGGCCGTTGAGCTCCGCATTGTTCGCTGCATTTCGCCTTGGACGTCTCTTTCAGCTGGGTAAGATAGCTGGATGCATCGCGGCAGGTACATGGGAGTATACAACAAGCACTGCATCTTGCAATATTGCATTGGACGCCAAAACAATGTTGTGATCGACAGCACACATGCACGTATACTAGAACTTCTGCGTGGTGCGTGTGGCATGAGTACCACAAGCACACAAGCTCCAAGCTATCACTGCAGACATGTTTGCAAAAAGTTGGAGGTGGTTGCCATGTCACCGTAAGTGTTCTCTAATGTGGTTGCAGGGTCAGTGGAAGTGCTAATCGATGGATCCCTGTTATTGGAGTAGTTTATGTGCCATAATTGAAGCCTAGGGCAGGTCCCTATGACCCTAGTGTTGGTCTCAAACAAAGGGGGTAGCCACAAACAAGGACTTGTCCATGGCACAGGTGTTGCTGCCAGATGGAATGTCTGAAGTTGCATGGCCTTCGGAGTTTGTGACGTCTTGTCTAGAGTAGTAGTAGGAAACTAAGAATTCAGGGTGTAGATAGCCTTTACAAATTGAAGTGCATCTATATAGTCCCTTTGATGTTGAGATGAATGTAGCCCATGAAATTTTGCAGACTAGGTGCTGCAGGGGAAGGAATCCACCATCCAGATCTGAAGAACTGATAGATAAGTTGACTGTGGATGACATGGATAGAACGCAAAATGCCCTTTTGGAATTACGACAACGGGGGATTTTGGGACTTGTTGGTGCTGCCTTTCAGGCAAAGCAGTATTATGCTGCTTCACCAAATCACAATCATGCAGTGGTGCTTGTAGCAGGGATGGTTCAGTTCATGGCCCTTTATTTCGCAGTGCGGTGAGAGGAGTCATGCCGTGAAGCAGTTCAGATGCCACTTTCAGAATCAGGGACACACTCCTCTCAGAATTGTCACGAGGGAAAAAAAACTAGTTACTGCTACATCAGCATGTAAAGATACAAATATATTACCTGTAATTTTCAAAGAATATTACCAGAACACTTTATAGATTCCTAATCAATTCAGAATGTCATGCAATCCTTGAAGATGACATCAACTAATACTACCTTCTACTCATCAGGAACTGATTCTGCATATGTCACTAAAAGCAATACTGCAGAGTTTCAGAGCGAAGTACGCATAAATACTACTAATACAAGATAGCAACAGAATGTCTGAAGACCGGAAACGGGAAATGTTCTCAGAGAATCGAAGTCAGAACAAAACCAACAGGGACGCTCATTAGAACAGTTTGTTGTCATATCATATTTTGAGCCTTTGCAAGCAGTCCCTGAAAGTTCAACAAAGCTTATTTGTTTGTCGTTAATCGTTTTTACATGGGAGGAAGAGAGAATATGAACGGCATGTGTGAGAGCGAGCGAGAGAGGAACAGCAGGGCAAAATCAATCCTTTCCTGACAACTGTCTCTTGCCAACCGTATTCATATGTGATATTTTTATGAACAGTAACACATGGACCTAAGGTTTTGCTGTCAAGAACTGCTGACTGTTGACTCCGGACAAACAGTGATTAACAAATTTATAATACAAACTGTAGCGACATTGAACAGGAGGCATCTAATGACCATTCCGTGAACCTAAGAAAGAATCATTGACCTGTGGCACGCTCCCTCTCACACACACCATGTGGCGGCAACAGTTTATCTGATATATAATCATAGACAGAACCACTACCTCACCAGTATTAACACCACATGAACTTGGACAATTAGCACTGTTATATTCAGTAAAAGAACTGTAGGAAAAAGCTAGGAACAAATGCCATGGCAGCAAGGGGAGAACAACCGAAAAGGAGAACCTAACAACGAAGTACCAACTCAAACCATCATTTCAGCTCATCAATTAAGGTCATGTCTAGCTACTCCCACACCACCACCATCCAATAATCCATTCATCCAGGACCTTCACAACCTGCAAATTCCAGAAAGGATGGCAACAAACTCGTCAGTTTGAGGCTTTTCTTTTGGCCACTTGATGATGCATTTCACTGTAGGCATGTTATGTTGAAAATAAAACGGACATTTTTTTTTTCTACTGATTTTTGTTGCAAACAGGAGACTCAACACATTTATATCAGGTAAGGATAGATTAGTTAGTCAACATCCTATGTTGTTAGTATTTGCTTCGATGAGAACGATTGGAATATTTTACTGAATCTTTTTGCTGTTTGCCCTGTAAACGCTGAAGATTCAGATTTCGCATGCAGAAACACCTTCTACTGATGATTTTGACTCGGATTATTTGTTTGTATGGAGTGAAATTAAAAGAAGAGGCGAGACACAGTAATACTCCATCCATCAGTGGTAGCCAGCACTAAGCAAGCAATCAAGCATGCATCTACAGTTAGATCCTGATGGCACCGAAAGGGTAAGAAGTGGACCGGACTGCGGGCGCGGAGGCCGACCAAATTTTTGCTTTCTTACGGAAAGCAGCCACGCCAGCGCGTCGCCTACCCCGGACACGCAAACGACAACTCAGATTAAGCAACGGAATGGACTGGATTTTACTGTTTTTGCCAAAGGAACATGCATGAGACTAATTTACCTAAGCATGGTAAATTCGATCAACCCGCCTCCCTCCGCGCTCCGGCGATCTCTTCGGCGGCACACCACGAAAAAACCAAAGATGTGTGTATATACGCGTCGTACGGGCGCGGCGGGAGGATCGGAGGGCGCCGGCGCCTACTGCCGGCCGAAGGAGTTGCGGTTCTTCTTGATGAAGTCGTCGAA
>LAPY01000709.1:0-12957 GCA_000970635.1 Eragrostis tef
TAATGGCTAAAATAACGAGAGTGATGTTTCATATACCAATCAATGAGTCGTCACGAAAAAATTATATATCAATCAAAGAGACTATGGCCTTGTTCGGCAGGTTGAATTGCAGATGTTTTACTGTAGCGGTTGCTGAAGAAATAATTGCGAACATTGTAGCTGCCGCCGAAGAAATAACTGAAACACTGTAGCTGCTGATTGCTGCAAAACAAGCTGTATAAAATAACTGATCGGAATAAAGTAAGACAATAGTCGTACGTAAAGCATTTTTGTTTCTAGTTTGATGCAAGTGTGAGCACCCTGCAAATTTTATCAGCTTGTACGTCTTGGTTGTCTACTTTAGCTCATGAGATAACTGAGCAGTGTTTTAAAAAATAATTTAATATCGCAACTTGTACATATAGTCCACATGCCGTAACACGTAGTACTCGCTCTGTTTTTTTATATGACACCGTGACCAACAATATGGCTTTGAATAATTATTTCTTGAGTGTGCAATGGATATCATTGGATTTATCATTAAAAACACTTTAAAGATAACTTATACACTTATCTATATACACAAATATTTATAGATAAGACGAATAGTCAAAGTAACAAAAAAATCAACGATGTTATATAAAAAAAACGAAGAGAGTATGTACTTTCGGAAGACACAACTTGTCTCAGGCTCATCGTCACTCAACAAAAATTTTCTAATTGTAGCCACCATTTCAACATGCGCAAAGAAAAATCGCAGCAATGTGCGTACAAAACTGCTCACCCCGGTCGACGGACGTCGTACACAGTTTCCCTCCCATCCGACCTCACCCCAGCCAAACCACCGCGTCACCATCCTACGTGGAGCGGCGCCACCGCCAAGCAAAAACTACACCCAAACCCAGCACCACACATCTCTCTGCTGGGTGGGCCGGGCCAGAAGGACAGTGACGCGGGCTAGCGTCGAACGAGTAGCTTTGCGGGGCGGGAATCGATAAAGAACGGGAAAAGGAGACGAAAAGGGCGTAGAAAAGCGTGGGCTGGTGGCCGCCCTTTTGCGCTCCGCTTTTCGCAAGATTCGCACCCGGCCCGGGATGACGTCACCGAGCGGCCTCTCCTAGCCACGAAAACTCGTGGCTGACCGGCTCCCCCCGCCCCGCACCTCTGCCCGCCTGAGCCTCCCAGTCGCGAACCGGATCGTGCGGCATATTGCCGTTACGCGCCTCGGAGAAACTGCGAAGTTGCATATACGCCCCCAAGAGATTTTGGGGTGTTCGTTTCCCCCCTCTAAACTTTAGACCCTCTAAAGTTAAAAAGAATCTTGTTATTTAGGAGTACTAAATAAAGTTTAATTACAAAACCTTTTTACAGATAAACGTAAATTTACGAGATGAATCTAATGAGCCTAATTAATCCATGATGGTGAACTCCAGCGAGGGGCTCCGGCAGTTATGGACGGGTAGGCCCCTGTCGGATGTCGGTGACTTCACGGGAGACGATTCTGAGGTGCTGCGAACCTGTGATGTCATTGCTTGCGGCACGTCAGAAAGAACAGGCAGCTCGCAAGAAGATTGAATCTAGAGAAGAAGAAAAAAAACAGCGGTTCTGACGAGGGAACCCAGAGCTACTGACCACGCTAACAAAAAAGATGTGACCGGATCCCACAAAGTTATGATCAAGGCGCATCCACAAGATAGCAACAAAGTTATGATCACGGACCACATGAGGATTAATTAGTCTTTTTGTTCTTACTACACGAATAGACGATAGATCAACTGATAGTCCTTTACAAGGTTATTGCTAGGGTAATGTCGTGAATCTAAAAATCTGTTACAAATAAAAACTTTTGTAAGCCATCAACAATAATTAATGAGGATTTTCTCATCAAGAATATATCTGAATTGATTAATTTTCTTTACCAATATAGCGATCTGCCACTTAATTTCAAACAAACATTGCTAATATGCACTTAATTTCAAACAAACATTGGAGTCCGTGTATGTGCACGGGTTGAAAGACTAGTGTTCATTAACTGTGCATTCCCAGTTTAATTGTGCAGGTACTAGTAACAAGGATTAGTCCATCGTCGAGATTAAATTTGTGTGGTGGACTGGATTCCCTTCTGGAAACTTGTGAGGGCAGGCCAGGAGGAAGGCTGTAGTACGTCGTGCGTGTGAGCATGTGTACAAGCAAAGAAAATGCCAGGTGGTGCGTGCATGGATAGCATCATGCATGATGCTGTACTAATAATCACACGGATTACTATGGGGGTGTTCGTTTCCCCCCTCTAAACTTTAGACCCTCTAAAGTTAAAAAGAATCTTGTTATTTAGGAGTACTAAATAAAGTTTAATTACAAAACCTTTTTACAGATAAACGTAAATTTACGAGATGAATCTAATGAGCCTAATTAATCCATGTTTTGGTACAGTGATGCTACAGTAACCATCTTCTAATCACGGCTTAATTACCCTCATTAGATTCCTCTCGCGAATTAGACCAGGGGTTCTGGAATTGGTTTTGTATTTAGACTTCATTTAATACTCATAAATGACAATATTCTCTTTGATGTGACCCCTCTAAACTTTATACCCCTGGAAACGAACAAACTTTTGAGCGAGTTCAGTATCAGGGGATCCATTTATCTGCCACCACAATATTGAACTTGTATAGGAGAGTTCGATAGCGTCATTCTAGAGACCTGACAGTCTGACACAACCAACATCTCAACGATAGCACAAAATACCTTAAGTTCCCACGCTCACACTGCGTATTGCATGCTTATTAAAAGTTAAAACTCTATCGGAACATTAGAGTCGGAGTGTATTGCTTGAGATAATAAATCGATTTCATGCATTCGATTCTTGTGATTCACTTCAATTTTGGCGTAAAATTTCCATTCAAAAAATAAACAAAAATATTAGAGCTTAATTCAAATTTAAATTCCTCCCCGATGAAAAGCACCACTAAACCCGTTATTATCGGAAGAGACAGGGCCATGTACCTCCTACACATATCTTACTTTCATGGGGATGCGCTTGCAACTCTTGATAAACTTTTGGATGACATGCGCTTTTAATAACGAGCCCCATCTCTCAACTTCCTCTGTTTTTTCCCCAATTTCGCAACATCCCGTGCCCATAATCCCATCCCATGTAGAGTAGGAGACCAGGAGCTAGTATATCCATTTCTCTCTCTCTCTCTCTCTCTCTCTCTCTCTCTCTCTACCCTCTCCAGCTCGGTTGTTCTCTCGCCGCTTCGCTCGTCTTCGGGGGCGTGAAAGTAGCAGCAACAGCAGCAGGTTGCTCTGTTCCTGCCGGGTCGGCAGTCGGCAGAGGATGTCGGATCAGAAGGATCCGGGCATCAAGCTCTTCGGCCGCGTGATCCCGCTGGCCACGGATGCGGAGGAACCGGCGCGCTGGGACCAGCCGTCGGAGCTGGCGCCCCCCCCCCCCGTTGCATGTTGTTGCGTCGTGAGAGGTTTATCGTCTGTGGGGAGCGGAAAAGACGAGGCGTTTGTTCCATCAGCGGCTCGACATGCGTTGCATGATTTTTCTGAGCGTCGCGGCTACTTTTTCTATCTTGTTTGTCAATTGTGATTGAGGAAGTGTCTGTCAATCTGCTTGAGTTCGACTTTAGCAGTTAAAAAAAATTAGACAGGGTGAGTTCAGGGTTTAAATGAGCTCTATTGATCAGAGGCGCCGAAAAAAAAACGATTTGGAATTAGGAGTGGATAGACCCAAAAATTAAGGTTACAATTCTAGTTTTAGCCGGCCGTGCACCATGTGGGGCTTTTCCAATGCATGAACTTCACAGGAAATTGTACTCTGTACTAAATTCCGATGGTGGCAGAGAGTTTTATCATTCCAAACTGGCTTTGATGTCAGTTAATTTGAAAAAGTGTTTGATCAATTGATTGCGGTCTTAGTTGGAGCTAGTCAGCTAGTCTTTTGGTCCAGAATCCATATAGGCTGCCAGAAAAAGAAAAACATATTGTTGGGTTCCTTGGGATGCAGATAAGGACATAATAGGGTACTATAGGCCACGCCTAGTTGGTAGGTGTTGTCATCCTGGCTTCCTCAAAAGTGGTTGTTGCCGAGGAGTGCAAAGTACTACTATGAGATCAGTGCAAGATCTACTAGCTTAGTTTGTGGTGGTCCTTCCCTGCAATGGACCATGGCTTTTCACTCGCATCTTCACGCGAGTGGTTGCTTAAGCCCTTCTCTTTTGTACGAGACAAGTGTGATTCCGTTTTGAAATTATGGGCCGGGGACGAATTGTGTAATAGATCATAGGAAAGTGAAACAAGGCAAGGGGGCATGTTGGAGTATGTGAACGAAAGGAACAATAGAAGAACCTTACTAATCCATTATTTCAGCGATGATTCGGTTTTGTCCTGCTCATCCAATTGTTTTAGTCTTCGTGAACTACTGTGCTATGAATGGATGACGCTAAAGCTGATCGAATTTGGAACCGAGCAATGACAGGTTGGATTTATGCAGATCTATCTGCTTCATGTGACTAAGTTTGAGCTTTCATGATATTTTCATTGCAGATTAGTTAATGACCTATGTACATGTCATCTAATTTTGGAGTAACACTCCTGTAAAAAAAATAAAGTAACAAAGATAATTTTTTTATGAAAGGTTCAGGAATTTATTTGCTAGTATTTCTCTTATTCGAAATAAAAAAATGTCTGAATAAGATTACTATAATTTTTCCAAGTAATTAGCCTTGAGAACTGTCAATATCTGTACAACTACAAACATAATGTTCAACCCTGTCGTTATAGTAAAATTCTTGCTACATTTTCTTTGAGATCAAGACATTTTCTCATAGTGTTTCTGACTATATTCTTCCAGGTTCAACACAAAGAAAAAGAGGAGGAAGAAGATAGTGAAATGAAGATTGACGCCACACAAGAGGAAAAGGATAATATGAAGGTTGATGCACCAGAAGAGGAAAAAGAAGCTGAAATGAAGGTTGATGCGCAGTGGGAGAAAGAAGTCGAGGAAGTGAAAGTTAACGGACCACATGAGATGGAAAATGTTAATCCAGACAAGTCGTCTACCTTGGATCATGAGAAAGATGATAAGGGCCAGATGAACAATACTGAAGATAAAGCAGAGCCAGACCAAAAGGGGGACAATGTGAAAACAGCAAGTGATGAATCAGGCCAGGACAAGACACTTAAGAAGCCCGATAAGATTCTACCTTGTCCTCGCTGCAACAGCATGGAGACAAAGTTCTGCTATTACAATAACTACAATGTTAATCAGCCTAGGCATTTCTGTAAGAATTGCCAAAGGTATTGGACTGCAGGGGGCACTATGAGAAACGTACCTGTTGGTGCTGGGAGGCGCAAAAGTAAGAACTTATCATTGCACTACCGACAGTTACTGATGGCCCCTGATTGTATGATGGGGTCTAGAGTGGACATCTCCAAGTCACCGCACCCTGAAGCTCTTGCATCTTCGCCTTCTGCAACGATACATGCAACAAGTAGAAATGAAACAGTTCTAAAATTTGGGCCTGAGGTGCCATTTTGTGAATCGATGGTGTCAGCACTGAACATTGAAGAGCAGAATGTAACCAATGCTGGATCAGCACCACAAGGTCCACAAGGTGAAAATAGGGAAGGTAACTCCTGTGCATCTTCAGTCATATACAACGGACCGACTGAAAATACAGTTCAATTTGATAAGAATGGAGCACCGGTGTATTGTAATGGGGTAACCCCAGTGCCTCCGTATTACCTTGGAGCCCCGTTCCTGTACCCTTGGAATGTAGGATGGAACAATGTCCCTGTAATGGTGCCAGGAAGAAGTATGCCCGACTCTGCTTCTGCTTCAGAGGCCTGCAGTACTAGTTCAGCTCCATGGATGAACTCTCCCATGATGCCATCCTCGAGACTTCCTGGACCAGCATTTCCCTACCCTCTCATGCCACCTGCGCTTTGGGGATGCTTGTCTGGATGGCCAGCCACGACATGGAATATACCGTGGATCAGAACTAACGGCTGCTTGTCACCACCATCATCATCAAGCAACAGCAACTGTTCAGGCAATGGGTCCCCTACACTGGGGAAACATTCCAGGGACTCTAATCCACTGAAAGAAGAGAAAGAGAAGTCACTGTGGGTTCCCAAGACCCTCCGGATTGATGATCCTGATGACGCTGCAAAGAGTTCAATCTGGGCCACTCTCGGCATCAAACCTGGGGACCCTGGCACATTCAAGCCTTTCCAATCTAAGGTTGAGAGCAAAGACCAGACAACGGACGCTGCACAGGTTTTACAGGCGAATCCGGCAGCTCTTTCACGCTCGCAATCATTCCAGGAGAGCTCTTAACTCCATGCTTTCAGTATCTTAATGGTTTTGGTATTGTAGTATGTAAATGTTACTAGAGTGTTGCGGTATGTGAAAAGACCCGAAGAGAGCTGCTTGTATAGCCACTAACTTGGTGGAACTTGCAGAGAGCTTTAACGAGAACTGAGAACTCCTTTGAGATGTGTTTGTATGTAAATACTAGACAAACTAGTGGTATATATTTGGACTAAAGTGAACAATATATCACCTGGCACGCCTCTCGTAATATTATTATTAAAGCTGTAAACAGACATTGATGATTCTGCAGCAATTGATGAAAACATCATTTCTTGTTTTTTTTTGCTGAAACGGGAATTAAAAAAGTTTGAAATGTTGATTACTTTTTGCTGTATTTGCAAGCCAGAGAGGTTCGAGTGGAATATATGTCAAGTTATCGAGACTGAATGTTAGTTTCTCACGACACCACCACGATGGAATATAATAGCAGTGTAGCATGCACGTTATTCCCAGTTAAAATTGACACGAGCCGCGCTCCACTGATGCTAAAAGCTCTTCAAAAAAATCAAGCCACAAAACAAAGAAACTTAAGTATCCAATATCTGCAACATCTGTTCAAATAACGACTGCTACTAATATTGCAGAAGTGTAGAAAATTCAAGACAAGTGTCTAAGTCATAGTTTGAAAACAGAAATTAAGCAATGCTCAAGCCTTTTGTTCTTAATATAACAGCTAAAACACATGCTTGTCCGAGAACCACAGTTCTACAAAGAAGGATTGTTGTACATGTACTTTGTCAGGTGACAGTCAAAAACACCCTGTGTGATCTGATGAGTGTTGAATATTTGTTAGAAGCATTAGCCATCATAGGACGAACAACCAATGTGATAGGCCTCCTGAAGATCTAATCCAACATTCGAAATCTCATGATAGGGCCGGTGAACAGGAGGTAAAATCAAAGCCAAGGATTTGTCCATCAGCAGAAGACGTCGGCATTTGCTGCACAAAAAGTAATCCAAGAATGACTTATCGCGCAGCAGAAACGCAAATAATATTAAACATCGAGTTAAACATCACGAGGTATTTACCTGCAAACCTTAGTAAATAGCGTCTGATAGCTGGCAATCCAACGCTGCAAGATAAAAACATTAATGGCTGGATCCTTGGTAATGAACTAGTGCCCATAAAATAAAGCATTAATGACTGGATTACTAATACAAAGGCACCCAACAAACTAGATACTGCTGCAACTTACCAATAGTAGTGATAATGCTTTGCTGGGTGCTACACTGATAAAGTACTGCAATGCCTTGTCAGCATGTTCCTGGATAATAAAAGTATTATATTAACTACGCCCATTTTTCACCTATAAGTCCTCTCAGCCTCATTTTATCAGAAGAAAGTTAAAAAGAACATGGAAGCACTTACCTTGACATGCTTAAATACATGATGCACTGACATGCCTCTTGCATGGAGGTAGCTTCCTCCCTAGTATTAATGTCCCAAGGTCAATAGGGTGATTAAGACATGCTAAAACAATGAAGTGATCTTGGTATGTAGGCAACTTATAATCAGAGATGAAGTGCTAATGCCAGTGCACGAATGCTTATGCAACATTAATAACAGGGCAGAACAGAATCAATTATTGGAGAATATCTTTACCTCTGTGGGAGAGAAGAACGCCACTGCATCAGGATCAGTAGATCCAGCAGGATGCAAGGATACTATAGCTCTAAATATTGATGGAACTAGCAACTCAATTACTGCAACCTGGTCTGTGGGAGTTGTCAGAGCACCAGGTCTTGATTTGCCCATCATTTGCAGGTTTAACTCTTTAGTTGGATCCACAAAGTCATCATCCAACAGAGAAGCCAATGATGAAGCTCTTTGTGACCAATCCAGATGGCGGAATGTGAATGTTTTCATGTTAGGCACTTCATTTTCAAGATTTTTTAGTATTTCGGATAAAGTATTTTCCTCTAGCTCGCCGTTGCTGCCAGACAATCTCGGCCTTTTACTCAAACCAGTTTCACCATGCACTTCATCATCCAGATGAGGAAAAAACCTTCTTTTCTGATCAGTGAAGGCCTTAAGAGCTAGCCTGAATACAACATTGGACGAGCATGAGCCCAAAATCATCAATAATCGAATTTTAAATTCATGAATAACGCTAAAGCAGACCCTTTTCCAGTTTCCTGCAAAGCCGCTAAAGGAGTAAAAGATTCCATCCAAAAATAATACTGACCGGAAGCTATGACGGGAGGCCATGATGGCGATTAGAGACCCAAAAAAGGAAAGAAAAGAAAAAAAACCATTGAGGGGGCAAGAGATAGATTTGGTATTGATATTTGGATGATGGAGGTGAAACAAGTTTCAAGTTCATGGCTAAGTCTTAAATTAAATACAATGGTCAGTTATAATAGACATAAACCTTTTCCTTAGGCCTTAACCAAAATGGAACAACCACACACGCTTCCAGATGTTTTAACTAACAAAATTAAAGGAAAAAAGAAGGCAATTCGTTCTACACTGTTGGCCTCTTCCCATATAGATTGGTGTATGATTACCACCAACATGTAACATACTCAAATGACATTTGGACACCATTTTGACTGAAAAATTGGATGCGTTGGAAAATATTGATAAATATTTGCACACAATATGCTAATAAATATTCTGCAGAAATCATTATGATAGGGAGAGGCACTGTGGACTAAACATGGTAAACTGCATTTCATTCATGCAGGCTAGTTGAGATGCCACATGTCAAAAACAAATAAATGGGGTAAGGAAGCACATCATGAAGCAGCAGTAAGCCAGTAGCTATATAAGAAAACAAAAGATAGCAATTGGTGATTTTACTTAGTTCTGTCAACAGCAGATGCACCAGCCTGGCCAGCCAGTTGACGCTTCCAAGCATAAGCTACAACAGCACCGTCTGGACAAACAAGTGGCATGTGCAAGCCCCACGAATTGCCTCGAGCTTTAAGGGCCCCATTAAGAACTCCAGACTCCTCCAATTGCCTTCCTAACAGCAAAAATGATATTATTCACCGATGAAATGGCTAAATTTGAAATAAAGCATATGTAAGGCTACAGTTCAACTATAAGGGGCGTTCCAGGATCAAAATAATTATACTGATCATGAGAAGGAAATAATTCCATCTTAATGAAAGTTTCAAAAAGGAAATACTTCTGATTCTCCAAGTAGAAAATTTTCAATGGCATAGGAGGAATTTCCCCACACAAATAACAATCATTCTATCGTCCCAACGCAAAAATGATGCCCTCAAATTATCTAAGTCCCTCAATCCAGTTCAAAAGGAATAACGCAAAAAATCGACATGACTTTCAGATGCGATCCTGGATATTTTTATGGCTTTCAAATACCATAGTCACAAGTCAGATGATGCAACAATCATAGCTACCAAGTACAGTGTTTTCTCCCTTCAAGCATGAGTCTTATAACTAACACATAAGTAAAATGCCCGGATAATTAATCAACTGTCCTCTAATGAATTCAGGGTTCATTAACGGATAATATCCTAGAAAATGGAAGATTTCCACGCCGCAGAGAGACATTAACATAAAGCAAACAGTTCCGTACTGTCTACAGTTTTCATCTTCAATAAAACAAATATACAGAGGTACAGCTCGTTGCACTTCCGGGTTTCATCTAGGTTACAAAGTCCTAAGTGATTCTAACTACTATCACTACTGGTTATCAATTCCAACTACAACAGTTGCACACAGGTTATAGTTGTACTAAATCAGGTTATGGATAATATGTGTTCTAGAAATGCATAATTGTCTGAATCAAATAAATGGCGAATACCCATTTTTACATAATTATTTTGTAAAATGTCTCCTCCCAACAAGTTGAAGATACCCCAAAACACCAACTGTAAGGTTAAAATTTAATAGAAAATAACTAAATCAAGTGTCTAATCTTCGAAAGATCACCAAAGCATATCTTCAAAAGTACTATCAAAGCCTACGGAAGTCCCTCCAGAAATTAACATTAAGCTCCAAAACAAAGACCAACCGCTGAGCAGTTCCTAATCGCAACATGACACTAATGAAGTCGGCATTCCTGAACAAAACAGAATCAACGTGCTTAGTGTACACAGACCCTGTGATCCAAGCACTGAAAACCAGAATTCCCCAACCAAATCGCCAGGAACCCTAGATCGCACCTATCAATCTTGTGAACATCAGGTCTCAAGAAAAAAAATCTTGTGAACATCAGTTAGACCGGATCACAGGTACTAATTTGAATCTTTCACTAACAGAAGAGACATGGTTGTCTTCAGGCAATAATATTTCTCACTCGAACATGCTGCAATCAGTAAAACCCTACCTAGTTTTCTTTCCACGGATAGGGAGAATGGGGATGGTGGGGCAGAGATTCTAGGGCGGGGTACCTGCCAAGGGCGCGAAGGTCCTGGAAGTGGCGGTGCATGGCGGCCTCCTCCTGGGAGATAGCGCGCGCTGTCCTCTCCACGTGCTGGTGTCCGCTGTACGGGGGCGCGCCGCCGGCGACGAAGAGGGCCTCGAGGAGGCGGTCCGCGCCGAGCCGGATGTCCGCGATGAGCCGGCCCGCGCGCCCCAGGCGCTCCATCGCCTGCGCCACCTGCTTCGGTGGCGCGTCTCCGCCAGCAGAATCGTGCTGGTGGGCCACCACCGCCGGTGCTGCCGCCGCCGACGGCGCGACCGCGACCGCCGACGCCTGCGCTTGCTGCATCTTTTGCCTCTCCTAAGGTTAAAATTTAATAGAAAATAACTAAATCAAGTGTCTAATCTTCGAAAGATCACCAAAGCATATCTTCAAAAGTACTATCAAAGCCTACGGAAGTCCCTCCAGAAATTAACATTAAGCTCCAAAACAAAGACCAACCGCTGAGCAGTTCCTAATCGCAACATGACACTAATGAAGTCGGCATTCCTGAACAAAACAGAATCAACGTGCTTAGTGTACACAGACCCTGTGATCCAAGCACTGAAAACCAGAATTCCCCAACCAAATCGCCAGGAACCCTAGATCGCACCTATCAATCTTGTGAACATCAGGTCTCAAGAAAAAAAATCTTGTGAACATCAGTTAGACCGGATCACAGGTACTAATTTGAATCTTTCACTAACAGAAGAGACATGGTTGTCTTCAGGCAATAATATTTCTCACTCGAACATGCTGCAATCAGTAAAACCCTACCTAGTTTTCTTTCCACGGATAGGGAGAATGGGGATGGTGGGGCAGAGATTCTAGGGCGGGGTACCTGCCAAGGGCGCGAAGGTCCTGGAAGTGGCGGTGCATGGCGGCCTCCTCCTGGGAGATAGCGCGCGCTGTCCTCTCCACGTGCTGGTGTCCGCTGTACGGGGGCGCGCCGCCGGCGACGAAGAGGGCCTCGAGGAGGCGGTCCGCGCCGAGCCGGATGTCCGCGATGAGCCGGCCCGCGCGCCCCAGCCGCTCCATCGCCTGCGCCACCTGCTTCGGCGGCGCGTCTCCGCCCGCAGAATCGTGCTGGTGGGCCACCACCGCCGGTGCTGCCGCCGACGCCTGCGCTTGCTGCATCTTGCCCTTGCTCGTTTCGCTCCGTCTCACTTTCGGGCTCCGACTCCGAGTTCACGAGCTGCGGGGTTGTGTCCTCGCGATTGGCAGCCCAATAGCATTTGGACAAGCATGGGCCCGTAATAGGCCCATGGACAAGATAACCATTCTCCCCAAATCCTTTTCAAACGTAGGCTAAAAACAAAATCATTTCAAAGGTCGCCTGTACTTAAACAAGTTCATTTACATACTTCAATGCATTTCTTTCCAACAGATAGTTATCTGTTTGGACGCTTAGTAAATAGAAGTCCTCTATATTTCTGTTGAAATTTTATCAGATTTACAGTCAGTATGTGTTTTTTTTTAAAAAAATCAGAATGTGTGTTCGAATACAGTGTAGCAAATAGAATGTGAAGTTGTTCACGGTTCATTCTT
Organism: Eragrostis tef; assembly: GCA_000970635.1. Lineage (NCBI taxonomy): Eukaryota > Viridiplantae > Streptophyta > Magnoliopsida > Poales > Poaceae > Eragrostis > Eragrostis tef. Next base: position 12,289 of record LAPY01000709.1, read on the forward strand.
GCTGAATTTATAAATTCGAGCATATTCAACCATACGAGTTTCAGAATCCGAATTCGTTTTTTTAGATTCAGGCCGTTGCACGCCTGCTGCCCTAGTGACATCAGCTTCCGACAAGCTCCTCCCGGGCTGTCTCGGCGTTCCAAACATTCCACTCCGCCGCCGCCCGCCCGCCATGCCCCGCCCCGGCGGCGACGGCAAGCAGCCTTCTCCTCCCCCTCCTACGCTTCCCTCTGTAATCAAGCTCGGCTGCACTGTCACTCCGAGCCACGTCGACCGCCTCCTGACCACGCTCCTTCGACGCCGCAAGCACCGCCTCCTCGCCGTGATCGCCTCCCAGGCGCTAGCCAACTCCCTCGCCCCAACCCCGCGCACGCACCTCCTTGCCGCCTCAGCGCTGCTCGACTCTGCGCGCCCGCGAGAAGCGGCCGAGCGCCTCGCGCTCGCCTCCCCTGCCGCCAGCCGCCGCTTCTGGGACGTGCTGCTCCGCCGAGCCTGCGCCGGGAGAGGAGAGCCTCGCCACGCGCTGGAGCTGCTCTCCGCTGCCGTCGACGACCACGGCGCGTCGCTTTCGGTGTCCACGTACCGCGTGATGGTGGTGGGGCTGTGCTCCCGCGGGGAGGTGGATGGCGCTCTCAGAGTGTTCGATATAATGACCCAGAGGGGGTGTCA
>LAPY01000709.1:13921-31149 GCA_000970635.1 Eragrostis tef
CCGCCGCTTCTGGGACGTGCTGCTCCGCCGAGCCTGCGCCGGGAGAGGAGAGCCTCGCCACGCGCTGGAGCTGCTCTCCGCTGCCGTCGACGACCACGGCGCGTCGCTTTCGGTGTCCACGTACCGCGTGATGGTGGTGGGGCTGTGCTCCCGCGGGGAGGTGGATGGCGCTCTCAGAGTGTTCGATATAATGACCCAGAGGGGGTGTCAAGTGGACGATCGTGTCTGCAGCTCTATCGTTGCAGGATTCTCCAGGATTGGGAAGGCCGGGATGGGGCTAGAGTTCTACAAGAGGGTACGTAGCGAGTTCAGTGGGTTTGAGCCAGGCCTGGTGACATTGACGGCGGTCGTCCATGCACTTGGGTTAGAGGGGAGAATCAGCGAGGCAGCGGAGCTGGTGCGCGATATGGAGCAGAAAGGATTAGTTGTCGATAAGGTGCTTTACAACAGTATTATTCACGGCTATATGAGTCATGGGTTCTTGACGGAAGGGCTTCGGGAGCACCGGCTGATGTTAGATAAGGGAATCCCAGCTGATGTGGTGAACTACACAACTGTTATTGATGGATTGTGTAGAGAAGGTAGTGTTGAGAAAGTAATGGGGTTCTTGGACGAGATGGAGCAGTGTGGAGCTAAGCCAAATTTGATTACTTATACGTCACTGGTTGGTGGTTTCTGCAAGAGGGATCGATTAGAAGAGGCTTTCTCTATTGTGAGGAAACTGGAACAAACAGGTGTGGTTGTGGACGACTACGTATATTCAATTCTGATTGACAGTTTGTGCAAAAAGGGATATTTGGATGGAGCTTTTTCTTTGCTTAACGAGATGGAGAATAAGGGGGTAAAGGTTGGCATTGTAACATATAATGCAGTAATAAATGGGCTATGCAAGGCTGGCGACACTGAAAAGGCTGTAAAAATCTTTGAAGGTGTGGATGCTGATAACTTCACATATAGCACGCTGTTACATGGTTACATGAACAGAGGCGATGCAGCCGGTGTTATGGCAATAAAGGATAGGCTTGAGAGTAGTGGGATATCCATTGATGCTGTCACATGCAATGTTCTTATCAAAGCACTGTTTATGATTGATAAGGTGGATGATGCCTGGAGCTTGTTTCGTAAAATGCCTGAGATGGGCTTAAGACCTAATATAATCACCTACCATACAATGATACATACAATGTGTAAAGTTGAGAAGATTGACAAGGCACTTGAGATGTTTGAGGAATACAAGAATCACTCATCTTTATCCAGTGCAGTTGTTCATGATTGCCTGCTTAGAGCTCTATGTAATGCTCGAAAGGTTGAGATGGCCGACCAAATATTTTATGATCTTGTTCAGAAAAAAATAAGGCTCGATTCCTGTTACTACAGGAGGTTGATTCATGCGCATTTTAAAGAACAGGGTGAACATGGGGTGTTAGATTTCATTTGCAAGATTGGTGAGTTAGATACTGACCTATTTTCATCTGTTTGCAATTATGCTTCTGCTTTCTTAAGCAGCAGGGATTGTTGTCAAGCGGCAATGAATGTATATAAGTTACTCAGGATGCAAGCCATTCCTGTCACTATTGAAGCATGCTATAAGCTACTCAAGAGTTTACTCCGTAATGGAAGTGAAGAGGTCATACAACCACTGTTATGTGAGTTCATTAAGCTTCATGGCCTGCGTGAGCCTAGAATGATTAATATGCTTTCTTGTCATCTCAGCAAGAGAAGTGTTAGTGAGGCTATTTCGTTTTCCAATTACATGGATAATAGCACTGTTCCTGTCCGTGTTCTGAGAGGAGCTGTCTATGCTCTGAAGAAGCAAGGAGAAGTTATTGACGCGTGTAACTTTTTGAAGGAAGCTGAAAAAAATGGGTTTTCAGTTGATCTAGCTATGTACTCTATAGTCGTGGATGGCCTTTGTAAAGGCGGATATCTTGAAAAAGCCTTAGACCTCTGCGAAACAATGCAAAAGGAGGGGCATCATCCAAACATTGTCATCCATAACTCAGTTCTCAATGGTTTGTGCCAGCAAGGGTGCCTCACTGAAGCGTTCCGGCTCTTTGACTACTTAGAAAGCAGCAAGATGCTTCCCACAATGATCACTTATGCCATTCTTATAGGTGCATTGTGCAGAGAAGGTTTGTTGGATGATGCACATCAGTTGTTCCAGAAAATGTCCAACAAGGGTATGAGACCTACAACCCGTGTTTACAATTTGATGATAAGTGGTTATTGTAACGTTGGGTTAACCAAAAAAGCACTTGAGCTTATTTCTCATTTGGAGGAATGCGTTTTAGCCCCTGATTGTTTTACAATTGGTGCAATTATTAGTGGACTCTGTCTGAAAGGTGATACTGAAGCTGCATTAGGATTCTTTAATGAATACCGCTGTAAAGATATACTACCTGATTTTGTTGGTTTCGTGAGCCTGATTAAAGGGCTTTATGCAAAAGGAAGGATGGAAGAATCAAGGGAAATCTTGAGAGAGATGTTTCTGTGCAAAGAAGTTGTGGAGTTAATAGACAGTGTTGGAAATAAGATTCAAGCAGAGTCTCTTGTTGGCCTCCTATCCTGTGCATGTGATCAGGGGAGGATCGATGAGATTGTGACTATCCTAAATGAAGTGGGACTCATGTTTGCATCCACTTCAGATTCTAGCAGTTATAATGCTCCTGAGTACCTCAAGAAGCTACAGAAAACTGAGGATGCTTGTGATTCCATGACAGATTCAGGGCAAGTATTAAGTCCAGTTACTTGCAGTGTTTCTAGGGATAGTTTTCATAGGTGTTCTGAGGGCATAGTTCAACCCATGATAGATGGAGATGGTAGTTTATCAAAACCAAGCAATGATGCTGATATGGACTATCAAAATTTGCTTGGGAGGTCTTTCTATGATGACTTCGACTCGTATTATGGTGCTGTTGCTTCGCTTTTCTCAAAAGGAGAGGTTCTTAAGGCCAACAAAGCAATTGAAGCAATGATCCAAAATTCTGGTAGAGCCTGAGCCTGGTGACCTAACTCGTTAGGAAAATCTTTCTGTCCATAGTATCGTCATCTGCAAAAATATATAACTTGTAAGTACACCATGCATTTTAGATACACTCGCTACCTAATGATGCACACTTGTTGATGGTATTCGATGCCTATGCTAAATTTTCTGTAGGTAAGAGCCACATTATGCTATGCTTCGTCGAATTTCGAAGTTACATTTTTCACTTGTAAGTCTGTTTTATATTGCAAAAACAGTTATTGCTTTGGGCTCATCACACAAGTTGTGTGCCCTTTATTCTAAATTCTTCACCATTTCTTTTACCGCAGCTATAGACACCACATCAAAGAGGTCCCTGACTATACACAGACTCCATCAGCTGAGAGGGTGGCAGCTGGTTTGACACATGGTACCCAACCAATATGATTATGAATATAGTTGCACAATACTACCATTCTAAGTTGATTTCATTGTCTTTTAGTGTGCTTTTCGCTCGATGGACTGGCATTATTTTCTTCCTCTCAAATTTTCCTGCCTGGATTGACCATGCTCTCTACCGTATCTTAAAAAGCTGAACTAATGGGGAAATAGAAACCATTATAATAGTGGCATCTGTAGGTAAAAAGGTGCTCTGACTTATAGATTTTTATTACCTTTTTCGTTTACTCGCTAGCCCCATTTTTAAATCTAATTTCCTTCCGAATACTTAGTATTCATGTTCCATTGCAGCTACTGGTTTTGTAATTACTTGGAAGCAGAAGTTGTGCTATGGTCTGCCGTGTATATCTTCCCGTTGAAACTTCTCAACAGCACTGTGTACAATCAGGTACGTCCTTAGTTTACATCTGAGATAACACTTATTGATCTAACCATATAGACGTGGTCGAGCCATCAGTTTTAGTGCTTGCACAATATTTTCTAAGAAAGCATTGTAGTCACATCATGACTACATGAGTCGTGCAGATATATTTGGACCCTTTTATAAATCGATGGGAGGGTTTCCCTTACCTTACAAACTGATTTTCGGTCCTTAGTTGATTTTGACAGGAACCAAGCGAATGCATCTTAGACATTGAATAGATAATAGATATACATTTTACAATGTGATTACATAAAAACATAAAAGTCAAACAACAGATAAATCACAGTCATTCTTGCTTATTTAAACAAAACGTGTAACCCACATCATATCCAACTCCTCATATAGCGCAGCCTCAGTGGCCCATCAGTGGTTGTTGTTGAGCCTCCTGCAGTTCTTCCTGATCTCGCCCTGTGACCCGGTAAGTGGTGAGATATTTCCCATGTTCACCATTGACTGCGCAAAGTGCTGGAAGAAGAGATTAACATCAGCAGCATATGCCTTTATGAGTGCTGCTGTCTCGGCGCTCTTGGTTAGCAGGACCTCATCAGAGCTGAGAAGGCCCTTGCCAGCCAGGATGTTCTTGTAGTAAAAATTGTCAAACTTGGATGAGGTGACGAAGTCCAAGGGGAAGAGGTTGTTGTCGCCGCCAGAGCGGGGGCACCCCTGCCTCAGCTGTGCAGCAAAGGATACGTCCAATGTGCTGTCAGCCATGCCATTGCCTGTCTGGTTGTACAACCTCTGTCGGAAGCTGGTGCACCGAGACATACCAATGGTGTGGCCACCTGTAATAGACACATGGTTCTTCCACGTTATACAATGTTTAGATTGACTTGCTACATGAAATTGGGTGAGAAGTTACCAGAGAGAGCAACAACATCAACAACGTTTAAACCCTGGCGCTTGAACTTCGTGATGATGGTGGGGAGGGTGTTGTTGGGGGCAGGGATGTCATTGTTCGAGCCCTGGATGCTTGCACCCAGGGAGTCCCTCCGGCCAAGTGGCACGTCCCAGTATGGGCCACCAACCTGCAGGATTGATGGTTTAGATGAATCGTTATGCCAGGGGCAGTTGTTTTGCCAAGGCTGTAGTCATAAATCTTGTTCATTTGTCTTTTGCTGATGATGTGAATGCATGATTTGTTTTGCTTTTGTGGTTGAGAAGGACTGTTGGTGATGGCACTTACGAGGACGGTGGAGTCACGGGCAGCGAGGGCTAGGATGTCTGCACAGGAGACGGTGCCGGGGCAGGCGGCCTCAAGGGCGGCCTTGATCTGGTCAACAACTTCAAACCCCCTGAGGGAGTTCCTGTTAGGGTTGGACCCTTTCTCACTAACAATGCTGCTGCTGTTGTCCAGCAGCACGGAGGCATCACACCCCTACACAGAGAAAGATGTTGAAAAAGGTTGGTGATTAGATTATGCAGATGGAACCAGTTTAGAGATTAAGCGCATGCAATAGAGTAGTAGTGGAAGTAGACTCATTAAGCACATGTACAACTTCATCAATCATTGTGAGCGAACATTTTCTCATGAAAAAAAAGGAAAGATATAAAATCAATCACGGTACGGATTCCATCATGTCACTAAGGCATAAAGTAGTGCTCGCATCCAATGCAGGTAGGCTTTCTTATCACTGGTGAAAAAGCTGGCCTAAAACATATAATTTTTTCCATGTTGTCTTTTCCAATATATAGGCGCATATATAGTGAAAATGTGAGGATGTACAATATGCGGTTTTGAGTTATGTTTTTGTACAGAGAGAGTTTGTGAACAAACACACCTATTTATTTCCGTATTTCATTTTTGTTTGCAATACCTTTATATGGTTTGCAAACAATACTTTAGTACCAAACACAACTCAGAATTTGAAGTACAAAACTTGTATTGTTAATTTGCTATTGTGCAATGCAGGGACGTAGCAAGCACCATAACTGTTTCAAAGAAGGTAAAGAATCATGCCAAAAAAAGCAGATAAAGAATCCAACAGCAGAATGGAAGAAAAGTTTACCTTGACAAAGCAGTCGTGGAAATGCAGCCTGACCAAGGATGCCGCCATCCTAGTCTCTTTGGCGACAGCCTGTGCCACAATGGACTTCACGATTTCCTTCGCCTTGGGACATGAATGGTCATAGAACTGCGGGAACAAGCCGCCCCATGGGTGGCCATGGACGGCACCAGCAAGGAGGAAGGGAGAAACAAAGCAGAGCAAGAAGAGGCAACCCATGGAAGTCGCCATGTAGGTGTGTGCTGCAGTGCTGCACTATGTTACAAGTAAGAGAAAGCAGCTGTCGCTTGTTTCTATTTCTCTTCTTGTGGATGGTTAGATGAGGTGGGCATAGGGTGGTATATATAGCTGCTGCATCCCGCAGGAAGTGGGAGTAGTGCATGTAAGAAAAGAATGGTGGTTTGGAGCAGGGGACGGTGGGATGCAGCAGGGCAGCTGGGTTGTTAGGGTGATGCGTATACAATAAGTGAGCTATCTAGACATTTGTGTCCAGCCGCTACAGTAATTCTATCAAGTCCTTCGTTGCTTCTGTGTCAGCTCAAAGCTACTCGGACAGTTAAGAGTGTTGGTGGACAGATGCTTTTCACTGAAGCTAAAATCCAAAAGTAGAGCGAAAATAGAACCTGCCACTGAAATGAAGACACTGATTATGCTGCCCATATAGTCATATACACTATAAAACTTTTAAAAGTATATTCTAAATGAAATTAATTTTACAATTGAATGATGCAGTTTTATTGTGGATTCCGTTTATGAAATAGTCAAATTATTTATCAGTGTTCTGGATGGAAGCCTTCTAGGAATGATCTTAAAATTGTCTCAATAAGGAAGGTGTAACTTTACAGTCCATAGTGATTGCTCTTACTTCTTTTCTAGCTGTATCAGGGTAGGCCCACCCTGATAAGTCCCAGCAATGTATTCGTCCAACCATATTTAACCTTACGCAACACATGACAATTCTGCATACACAGTGTGAAATCAAGTAACCAAGTACAAAAAGCTCAGCCAAAAGTGAGGTTTTGCTTCCCAATGAATCCGGATATTTTTGTTATACACAAGTGTCGTTACAGGGCAGATGGTATTTTTTTTTACTAATTAAGATCTTATGCAGGATTGTTCCCCCACAAATGATTATTTTATGGTTGGTGATCATCGAACTTGGATTAGTATCCCTGTCTTTGGGGATCAAACTACAATGTTACATCATTATACCTTTTTTCACACAAGCTTCAGATCAAGATGTAATGCTACAGTTTCCAGTCATTGTCGTAGTTTTGCACCTTGAAATTGTACTACCATAGTAGGCGCTTTTGCTATATGATTGTAGCCATCAATCAGAAAGATCGGATGGTTCATGAAACGGTTGGAGGACATGGATGCCTAACATGGTTGCCTTCTGTTGTCAAAATGCCTAATGCGGGGGACAGGCTGATTCTCCAGCGAACACACATGCATGTTTATCAGGTCAAACGCGATGTGTGATGTACCAACTCTCAGTACACGGTACATGATGATCGCGTTAGGTGCTTGCATGGCCTACATTCATGTCACAAGCAGGTTCCTTGAAGGACTTCGACTGTTTGAAAGCTTCCACACTGGTACCAGTTGAACTGCTTTGTTCTTCTGCGCAGCACACGTATCAGTGGCCGTTCCTTGAAGTAAACATCAGCTTTGGTTGCTACTCGCAGATTTCAAAAGGTACACCATGCTCATATAAACTGTTTATCATCACTGTGCTGTAAAATAAATGTAAAGTTTTTGGCAGAAAAAAAGTAAATAATCAGAAAAGTGATTACTATTTATGCCAGATGTCATATCCAGACACAACGGAAAGAAGGACATAAAGAATGTTCATGTAGAAACTGAACATATATCTTTTTATCAGAAACTTTACAATAGTGATGTATCCCTTTACTTTGGGGAAATGTTTGTCTTTATCTTTTGTGCTCGTCTGTTACACACATACTCCCTCCGTCCCAGTTTAATTGTCATTATAGGAGTGTTTTGGAGTGTCTAGATTCATAGAATGTTCAGTGAACCTAGACAGACAGGTTGTTCAGGTTCAGAGAATGTTCAATAAATCTAATAGAATGCGAGAATGACAATTATTCTGGAACGGAGGGAGTATTAAGCATACTGATGGTCACTATTAGTTTATATATGTATATCTTCCTGTATTATTCCATTTTGGTCTTGCATATGGTAAAGGTGTAAAAACAATTGCCCTATCTACTAGCTAGAGCATGCCACGTGCCTCAAAAAGTCACAAATTTAGCACCCCAACTGTTAAAGATCTGGGGGGAAGAGAACGTGCATGGCCAGAGTACCTACCCATTGACTTGTGCTGTGTTAGGCTTATGGTTCATATATTATTGTACCCAGTCCCCCCCTCCCATTTTACTCGTGTATATAATTGACTCTTAACTACTCCGTATACAATACACATCAATCATGCTTTCGTGGAAGAAAAGGCCAAAGTTTAAATAGGTCCCCCACATTTCTTCGAAGCTAATCATCAAGATTTTCTAGAGCAGCTGAAAATTAATAATCTATTAATGATATCTTCAGCTAGTGAGAGTTTGGCATCGCAAGTTAAAGAACACAATTGTATAACTGCTCAGACAGCTGATTAATGTATTATTCTGATATGATGTTTCTCTTACCAACCCGAGTGCGGTGGTCGGATCTTGTTTATCCCTCACATGGATTTGCTTGTAAATGTGCAAGCATAGATTATAAGAAAAGGCATTTTTTAAATTACTATGTGAGGTAAAAATAAGACTTACTTGTGTGTTACACTTCCCCATGCATATTTCACCATTTTAGCAGGTCAAACCTTACCACCTCTTCTCTTGATGTTACACTTACTAGTGTGATTAGGGCATGCAGACCCCGTCACAAAATGGAACTCACGATTATTCAAGGAGATCCCTTGGCATGAAAGGCTGGAAAATTAAGCTAACAATGATGTATTAGACGTATAATATTCTGATGCTAGCTGCCCGTAGTTGATAGCACAAGTGAACAAGTCGAGCAATGCTTTGTTGACTGCTGGACACTGCCCTTGCCTTCCAAGAGATTTCTACTTTGCGAACCATGCACATCTGTTGCTCTTGAAGACTAGAAGGTAGTAGGGTCAGAGCCAGAGGTGTTTGTTTCTACTCTTCTGGAAAACTAACAGCCCTTTACGCAATATGAAGCGTGCCATGAACATCTGAAACTGTGCTTGCAAGCTTGCCATTAGACGAGGAGTACATAAAGATCAGGTTGAGTGAAGAATAATGTAAAACGACATGGTTAACTTCGCCACCTTTGTAACAAAACCCCAAAGAAATATTCCTTGATGGGATGCGAAATTCAGGAACAAAGGTTTCTTAGCTTTAAATTGTCAGGTTACTTCGAAAGAAGCTTCGAATGCTAAGGCGTTGTTAAGTTGCAGAGACATATCTTCAGACGGGCATTTGGATTAACAAGGACAACCTTCCTCTAAGCATGTTGTGCAAATGCGAAAATTGGTTAATGCAGTCATATATGATATATGGCCTTCTGACATGTTCAACTGGAGTCGGTAAGCTTGGCCTATATGTACACTCTCGGTTTCACCAAAACACTATGCGGAGCTTCCTGTCTAAAGACATCATCGAGCCACGCCCCAAACACAAGTGGCCGACCTGCCGTTATCAATGTATTAAGCAAAGCACATCTAGCTACTCCATGTACACTATCAAATTAAATTTCCCATCGCCCAAAATTCAGGTGAAGATAAATAAATAAGTTACACTGTATCAGGTAAGCTCAAAGAGATGATCTATATTATGGACACCAGTGTACCAACTGCATGGGCCTCTCGTAACCAACTCGTTCGTCTGCATCCGTCTGGCGCTGTACGAACTTTTCACCTGCCCCGCTGCCGGCAACGAATCAGCATTGGCCATTTGACTTTCCGGATGGGCGTCAATCATATGGGACCTAGTAGCTAATTAGTCGGTCACACTTTTGATCCATGTATGCTTCTCATCTCTACCTAGCTCTTGTGTACCTTCAATCTAATCTTCTCAAAGTTTTAGTATCATAAGATTTATAACATTCACAGACAGAACTAACTGCTAGTTAATTAAGATGGATCGTATCTCATGAACGAGAATATAGCCAAATCCATCTGAGAAAGGCCACGGCAGGGTACGGATGATGTTATCATTCGAAGAGAAAGTCACTATCTTGCGCGTTATGTAGGAGTGTAACTGAGCGGTTAAGTGTGCTAGCACAAAAGAAGGGGCAAGAAACATATAGAGTGCTAGCCTACTTTGTGATAACCATGATGACAACGACGATGTTAAGCTCCCAGAGCCAGCTCAATCGATGGAGTTTGACATGATTTGGCTCACACGCACCTGCTCTTTCTTTGACAGCGATGCACGGCCATGAACCATACATAGCTAGTAGTACATCATATCAGTACGTGGTTGACCAGAGCTGGCCTGTTAGTAACTGCTTAACTAACTTCACCCAGTTAAGATGACTGACTTTGCATTCACATCGCGTACGGAAGGCGAGCTGGTGCGCCCCGATCCGGTACACGCTCGACGCGTATACTGTCCCGATCCGTGACGACGACGCAGACTCTGATTCTGTTACTGTTATTGATTTCTCACAGGCTTACAGAGACAAAGGCAAGGATTTCCGGTACTGAATCACAAGACTGCGTACGAGTGCTTAGGGGTATAAACAAAAAAAAATTTGTCTTAAATAAAGTTTAACTACAAAACTAACTGCAGAACCCCCCGTCTAAATCGCGAGATGAATTTAATGAGGGTAGTTAAGTCATGATTAGACGATGGTTACCGTAGCATCACTGTAGCAAATTAGTCTTATTAGTTTCGTCTCGTAAAGATGTATCCACCTGTAAAAAGATTTTGTCAGTAGTCTTTATTTAATACTAGATATCTTTGTTTAGAGCCTTTATTTTAGAGGCTCTGAGACGCCGAACGCGCTCTTAGTACTCTCAAGCGGGTACTGACGGGAGAAGAGAGAGAGAGGAAAACATGGTTAACCTCAGGGAGGATCGGGTTGCAAGAAAGAGATTAATCATAGAGTTATCTTAATTCATGTTTAATACTCGTTCTCGTGAAAAAATAAAAATAAAACGGACACCGCGCGCCTCGAGATTTTGTAACAAAAGTTAGACGCATGAAACCACTGTGAAAACACAGCCCACGTGGTTCTTGTACGTACGAGCAATCGGTTAATAGCCTGAATGATACGTGGGTGCCACCTTGAGACATGACTCCTACTTTTGTCTCAAGCATAGTGAATGCACTTGTCCCTAACATAAACAAGCTGAGTACCTTTTTATGCGTAGCGAAAACAGGCTGAGCGTGTTTACTCTGATCCCAACTTGATAAAACACTTTAGTTCAAAACATGTAATTAATTTATGAATTTTGAAAGTGCAACCTAGAGCAATGCAACCACGTTGCATTTTATGAAATCTTATTCTTCTTTATATTATGAAATCTGAATTTTCTTTGTTAAAATATTCTGAAAATATAATCATTTGAATGCTTGTTCTGTGATGAGACTTCACTATTACATATGTATGAGGCAGTATTCGGCATCGGTGTTTTGTTTCATAGAAGAAACTGGTTCATAAAAGGTTATGCATCTGTGGTTACACTAATCAGAGGGCTGATGTTAAATTCTGAAAGAAACAGACATAGGTGTGCCTTTTTTTTGAGCGCTCATAGATAGGCAAGGTGGAGTCGAAGCTTCCACAGATTCCTTGTCACAACCAAACAGACAGGAAAAAAGAGCTTCAATTAATTTGATCCTAGCTTTCATGAGTCCAATGTTGTACACAAGAATGAGACAGCTGAGAAAGTCCCGAGTGATAGCAGACATTAAGACACCCTTGTTTATTTGAACAAAAAAACAAAAAGGAACATGTCACCAACAATCTCACGCACAATTGATCACATCGTCACACAAATCACAAATCAAGCAATAAATGCAACCTCTCGATCATCATCTGCCCTCCTCAGTAGTGGTTGCTGTTGATCCTCCTGCAGTTCTTCCTGATCTCTCCCTGCCCGCCTGTGAGCGGCGCGATGTTGCCCATCCTGACCATGGACTCGGCAAAGTGCTTGAAGAAGAATCCGACGTCGGCGGCGTACGCCTTGACGAGTCCGGCCGTCTCGGCGCTCTGGGTGAGCAGGACCTGGTCGGAGTTGAGCAGGCCCTTGCCGACGAGGAGGTTCTTGAAGTAGTGGTTGTCGAAGCTCGCCGGCGTGGCGAGGTCGAGCGGGAAGAGGTTGTCGTCGCCGCCGGAGCGCGAGCAGTCGTGCCTCAGGTACGCCGCGTAGGACGCGTCGAGCGTGAAGTCCGGCGCGGCGTTGCCGTACTCTCGGGCACGCGTGCTCCAGGGCCACCTTGATCTCGTCGATCAGCTCCAGGCCGCGGATGGAGTTCTTGTTGGGGTTGGAGTCCTTCTCGCTCACGATCGTCGTACTGTTGTCCAGCAGCAACGAACCGTCGCAACCCTGGTTACGTAGGAGAAGAGTTGACGATGACAGTACACATGCATGAGAATTATTAAATAAATAAAAATTAATCAGTGTACAAATTTGGTCATGTCACAAGACAAAGTGGTGCAATGTAGGTAGGGCATCTCATCGTTGGTAACGTAAAAATGTGAAACTCACTACAGATTCTTCAATGCTAATTTTTACAGTACCTACGCACATAAATAGCCAAAATCTGAAGTTGCATACTGTGCACTTTTAGTCACACCTGAAGTTAAAACAAATAAATACGCCCACTCATTTTTAGTTGTTTTTGATGTTTGCTTTGCACTAATGGATTTAGTCAAACGTGAACCATGTAAACCTCTGTTGTGCAAGCTAGCTAGTATATCATGGTTCACTCATACACAGCTGTGCAAAATATGTAAAGATTAGTAGAACAGAGAGAAATCGAGTCGTGTTTCTAATTAATTACCTGGACGAAGCAGTCATGGAAGTGCAGCCTGAGCAAGGACGCCGCCATCCGGGGCTCCCTCGCGACGGCCTGCGCCACGATGGACTTGACGATGTACTGTGCTTGGGGGCACGAGTGGTCGTAGAACTGCGGGATCAGGGGGAACCCGCCGCCCCATGGGTGCCCGCTGGCGGTGCCGGCGATGACGGCGAAGCAGAGCACGACGAGCAGGCTGTCCATGGAGCTCGCCATGCCAGCAGCCTAGAGAAGCTTTGCTAAGCTACACAGCGATCACTGGCTGCACTAGCTACTTGTTTATTGCAAGCAGGAGATAGAAGAAGAAGCGAGAGCTTGCTTGCTTGCTGCTGCTTCTCGTGCTGTTAGGAGGATGGTCAGATGAGGCGGGCGCAGGGCTCTATTTATAGTCGTAGCTGGCCGCGAGAAGAATGAGGTGGTCCGGTGCATGCTTCGTAGCACGCTGGGCCGGTGAGGTCAGGTGCAGAAGGGTTGTTAGCTAGGGCTATGCGTGTAGACCAAGTGAGCTTGGTCAACACTGCGCGTCTCCAACTGCTACAGCATGCTAAGGCCTTATTTTGTTCTTGTTTCATTGTTTGGCGGGAATTTTTCTGGTTTAATTAGCTCAGTATACAAAGATTAAACTTCGTCGGTCGAGGTATATAGTGTTTCTGGTGAGGCTGTGAGAGTGAGACCCTTTCACCACTTGTAAGGGCTCAAAGTAAAAATAGACTGAAATCAGAAACTGCCACTTAGAAACAACAAGCACTTCAGCAGATCGATTCTTTTGCACGGTAGTGAAATGGTGCGCATGGTAATAGACGGAACTGAAAAGAAGGACACGTGTAATGAACTTTAATATAAAGAAAAACACATGTCATGCAATGATGCAACTTTAACTTTGGAAAATCGTTTAATGATTGAACTAATACATTATGCCAACAGTCTCCCGCTTGATCCGGCCGGGAGCCTTCCGGGGGGTCAGTGATCGATGTTACAAGCTACCTCATTGCAGGTACAGCTAGCTTTACGGGAGGATCAGTGATAGCTCTCATTTTATCCTTGCTGTATGACCATGCTTAACACATGACTCATGACACATGACAATGCAGCTTACGACATGCATGTGAAACCAAGCAACCAAAGAGCCGGGAAGCAGGCTAAATAGTTAGCCATAGCATAAAGCAGCTTAATTCGGGTTTAGTAGTTGTTCTAGCGATATAATGGTGTGCTTTTCTCGAATAGCTGGACACTGCCTCATCAATATCTTCTGATCTTTCTAGTGATCCTATGACAAAAACTTAAGACACATGAAAGGTGCCGGCGATGACGGCGAAGCAGAGCACGACGAGCAGGCTGTCCATGGAGCTCGCCATGCCAGCAGCCTAGAGAAGCTTTGCTAAGCTACACAGCGATCACTGGCTGCACTAGCTACTTGTTTATTGCAAGCAGGAGATAGAAGAAGAAGCGAGAGCTTGCTTGCTTGCTGCTGCTTCTCGTGCTGTTAGGAGGATGGTCAGATGAGGCGGGCGCAGGGCTCTATTTATAGTCGTAGCTGGCCGCGAGAAGAATGAGGTGGTCCGGTGCATGCTTCGTAGCACGCTGGGCCGGTGAGGTCAGGTGCAGAAGGGTTGTTAGCTAGGGCTATGCGTGTAGACCAAGTGAGCTTGGTCAACACTGCGCGTCTCCAACTGCTACAGCATGCTAAGGCCTTATTTTGTTCTTGTTTCATTGTTTGGCGGGAATTTTTCTGGTTTAATTAGCTCAGTATACAAAGATTAAACTTCGTCGGTCGAGGTATATAGTGTTTCTGGTGAGGCTGTGAGAGTGAGACCCTTTCACCACTTGTAAGGGCTCAAAGTAAAAATAGACTGAAATCAGAAACTGCCACTTAGAAACAACAAGCACTTCAGCAGATCGATTCTTTTGCACGGTAGTGAAATGGTGCGCATGGTAATAGACGGAACTGAAAAGAAGGACACGTGTAATGAACTTTAATATAAAGAAAAACACATGTCATGCAATGATGCAACTTTAACTTTGGAAAATCGTTTAATGATTGAACTAATACATTATGCCAACAGTCTCCCGCTTGATCCGGCCGGGAGCCTTCCGGGGGGTCAGTGATCGATGTTACAAGCTACCTCATTGCAGGTACAGCTAGCTTTACGGGAGGATCAGTGATAGCTCTCATTTTATCCTTGCTGTATGACCATGCTTAACACATGACTCATGACACATGACAATGCAGCTTACGACATGCATGTGAAACCAAGCAACCAAAGAGCCGGGAAGCAGGCTAAATAGTTAGCCATAGCATAAAGCAGCTTAATTCGGGTTTAGTAGTTGTTCTAGCGATATAATGGTGTGCTTTTCTCGAATAGCTGGACACTGCCTCATCAATATCTTCTGATCTTTCTAGTGATCCTATGACAAAAACTTAAGACACATGAAACCACTGCAAATATACACCGCCCAAGTTTTGTGTGTCTTGCTTGTACGAGCAATCTACCTAAGGTCAACAACAACATATTAATCGAGACAAGCTAGGGATTATATGAGGGCCCCATGACAGAGGATCATTAGTTAGGCAAAAGCTCACAATGTAAATATGATGGGCCCCAGTTGAATAAAATAACCAACCTTCCTCCTACTCCCCAAATAATAGGAGAGAAGATAGATAAGAACGGGACAAGAGATAATATATTCTTTGTTTCTTATGGGCATCAACACACATATGGACGATATTTACAATAAATAGTATAAAAACTAGTCGAATGGTGTATACTACCAGGCTATATGAGGTCATTTATTGTCCCTTTTTCTTTCATTTTGAGGCCACTCTAACCATCTCCTTGATCTCGGGTCTCACTTTGAAACATAATTTGTCTCAAACATAGTATACGTCCTTGTGTTCATAGCAAAACAAGTTTTTCTTTGGAGGTAACATAGCAAAACAAGTTGAGTACATTGTATATGCCCTTATGCATAGCAAAAATATTTTAAAAGGATTATTTATTCTAGTCATAACTTGATAGACAATTTAATTCAAAATAGGATATTGTTTCACAAATTTCTAAGTTGCATCATCCTAAAGCTAGCTTCATCAAGATTCTATTTACCCATCTACTAACTCAGTCTCCTTTATTTTTCATTTAGACGATGACAACACAGCCTCCAGTTTACACATTTAACGCTTTTTTAGAAAAATATTTGTTGTTAAAACATTATGAAAATATAACCATTTTGAATGTATGTTCTATGATGAAACTATTTTATATGACAAAAAATATAGAAAGATAACTCTTTGAACTTATGTATAAGTGGGTTGAATTTATAAAGTTGACATCACACATTGTATCCCTGACCTTTGTTAAACAACCGAGGTAGCATTAGGCATCGGCATTTTGTTACACGGAATCAGAAACTGGAGCATCAGTTGGGCTGATGACGAATTCTAAAAGGAACATACATAGGTGATAGGTGTGGAAGCTAAGTAAGAGCTTTGATGGATTACTTGTCGATGGATCACTCGTGAGGATTTTTGCGGTCTTCTACCTAAACTTGTACTCGAAGTAGTATCCTCTTACCCTATAGGTCATGTATACCACAGAGGAGAGTGGATAGTTTTATAGACAATTCTATTGATACAGAAATAATAAGAAAGAGAAGTTCTGGATTTTTTTTTCTCATGGTAACACCACGCTACTTAGACAAACAGAGGGAAAAACGAGCTCTCATGCATTTCACATTCTTACCCAGCTTTGCCTTCAATGCTTTACACAAGAATGAGACAGCCTAGAAAGTCCCGAGTGATAGCAGACATTAAGACATCTTTTTTTATTCAAACAAAAAAGAACATGTCACCAATGCAACAACCCCACGCACAATTGATCACAGCACACAAAATTACAAATTAAGCAATAAAGCAAACTTTTTGATCATCAGCGCCCTCCTCCTCTCAATCCGTGTTGTGACTCATCAGTAGTGGTTGCTGTTGATCTTCCTGCAGTTCTTCCTGATCTCTCCCTGTCCGCCGGTGAGCGGCGAGATGTTGCCCATCCTGACCATGGATTCGGCAAAGTGTTTGAAGAAGAAGCCGACGTCGGCGGCGTACGCCTTGACGAGCCCGGCCGTCTCGGCGCTCTGGGTGAGCAGAACCTGGTCGGAGTTGAGGAGGCCCTTGCCGACGAGGAGGTTCTTGAAGTAGTGGTTGTCGAAGCTCGCCGGCGTGGCGAGGTCGAGCGGGAAGAGGTTGTCGTCGCCGCCGGAGCGCGGGCAGTCGTGGCGCAGGTACGCGGCGTAGGACGCGTCCAGCGTGAAGTCCGGCGCGGCGTTGCCGGACTGGTTGTAGAGCCGCTGCCGGAAGCTGGTGCACCGGGAGAGCCCGCTGG
>LAPY01000709.1:31933-61530 GCA_000970635.1 Eragrostis tef
AGGACGACGGAGTCGCGGGCGGCGATGGCGAGCACGTCGGCGCAGGAGACGGTGCTCGGGCACGCGTGCTCCAGGGCCACCTTGATCTCGTCGATCAGCTCCAGGCCGCGGATGGAGTTCTTGTTGGGGTTGGAGTCCTTCTCGCTCACGATCGTCGTGCTGTTGTCTAGCAGCAACGAACCGTCGCAACCCTGCACGTACGTACGTTGGAAAAGGGTTGAGGACGATACACATGCATGAGAAATACCAAGTATGAAGATGGTTAATGTCAATAACTGTTCATTTTCGAATTAAGTAATCATACTTCAAATTTTTCAAAAATAGAAGAAAAGGAAAAAAAATCAATCAGGGTACGGATTTGGTCGTGTCACACGACAAAGTGGTGCAATGTAGGTAGGCCGTCTCATCGTACCAACGTAAAAAAGCGAAATCACTACAGATTCTTCCATGCCAACTTTTCTAGTACCTACGCATTAATTAATTAAGTCACACCTGAAGTTAAAGCAGATAAATACGTCCACTCATTCTTAGCTGTGTTGATGTTTGCTTTGCACTCATTTTTGAATGGGTTTAGTCAAACGTGAACCATGCAAAACCTCTCTCACTTCAGGAACAATATAGATATGTTGTGCAAGCTAGTAGTTATGACGGTTCAGTCATACATATAGCTGCACGAAATAAAGATGTTAAGATAACTAGCTGAGCAGAGAGGAATCGAGTCGTGTTTATAATTACCTGGACGAAGCAGTCATGGAAGTGCAGCCTGAGCAAGGACGCCGCCATCCGGGGCTCCCTGGCGACGGCCTGAGCCACGATGGACTTGATGATGTACTGGGCTTGGGGGCACGAGTGGTCGTAGAACTGTGGGATCAGAGGAAACCCACCGCCCCACGGGTGACCACGGGCGGCGCCGGCGAGGACGGCGACGCAGAGCACGACGAGCAGGCTGCCCATGGAGCTCGCCATGCCAGCAGCCAGTGAAGCTTTGCTAAGCTGCACAGTGATCACTAGCTGCTCTACGCGTTGGTGGCAAGCAGGAGATAGAAGAAGCAAGAACTAGCTTGTTGCTAATTGCTTCTGCTTCTTGTGCTGTGAGGATGGTCCAATGAGGCGGGCACAGGGCTCTATTTATAGTCGTAGCGGGCTGCGAGAAGATTGATGAGCTGGTGCGGTGCATGCTTCGAAGAAGGGGAGAAGAGAAGGGTGGTTTCGAACAAGCCGGGCCGGTGAGATCAGGTGTGCAGCAGGGTTGTTAGCAAGGGCTATGCGTGTAGACCAAGTGAGCTTGGTCAACACTGCGCGTGTCCACCTGCTACAGTCTAGCTGCATCAGGTTTCAACTTTGATGTGGGTCTTGCTAACGGCCTTATACTTGGTTGTTGTTTCATTGTTCGGCGCGGATTTTTCAGGTCTAGCTCACAATTGCAGTATATAAAGATTAAATTTTGTCGGTTGAGGACCTTGAGGTATTGTGTCTATGGTGATCGTGAGAAACTTTCACCACGCACTCGGAAGCTCAAAAGCAAAACCAGACTGAAAACATAAACTGCCACTGAACGACAACAAGCACTTCTGCAGATTCTTTTGCAACAAGCACTTCTGCAGATTCTTTTGCAGGGGAGTGGAGTTGGTGTACATATGTTAATAAACGTGACTGAAAAAAAGAGGACATATGATGAACTTTAATGTAAATTAAAGAAAAAACACCCATGTGGTGCAATAATGCGACTTTGGAAATCGCTTAATGAATTACTACATTATGCAAACAGTATCCGCTGCTTGATCCGGGAGCCTTCCGGAATCAGTGATTGATGTTACTTAAGCTACCTCATGGCAGGTGCAGCTAGCTTTACAGTGTATCAGCGACTCACTTTATCCTTGCTGTGTATGACCATGCTTAACACATTACAATATACAAAATGCATGTGAAACTAAGCAACCAAAGTGCAGAGAAGCAGCTTAAATAGTTAGCCACATGTGTACGTGGTTTTGCTTCGCAAATAATCCAGCTACTTTTGTTATATACACACAAGTTTCGTTACAGATCAGATGATGTTTATCAATGAAGACAGTATGCAGGACTCGACTATTCACATGACGGATTTTTTATGGTTGGCAATCATCCATCGAACATGGATTCGTATCCCTGTCGTCTTTGAAGACAAAAGTATGGTGGCTTAGAATTCTCTACTCTGTTGGTAAAGCATGTCTTTTTCTTTGAGCACATGGTCGTAGCTTTATTGTGCCATGGAATTGCACGATCGAGCAAAGTAGGGTGCATTTGCGTGCTATGTTAATGTATTGATCAATATGAAAAAATCGTTTGTTCAGGAACATGTCTGGCACGGTGTTGTCTCTTCTCTGAGGCAGGGAGATGACAGATTTTCCCCGGCGATGACACGTGCGTATCTATGCCGGTCAGATCAAACGCGATGTGTGATGTACCAAACTCTGAGCGCAGCACACACGGTTCGTGATGATTCGCGTTAGGTACTGTGCCTATGCATGGCCTACACTCGTGTCACGGGCAGGTTCGTGATGACTTCGATTGACTGTTCAAAAGCTTCCACAACTTCCGTTCTTCGACTCTCCGCAGCAGATGCCAGTGGCCGTTCCTTGAAGGAAATATTAACTGCGTCGATGGTTGTTACGGTCATCAGTAACTAAAAAGCTACTCCTTCCCATATGCACAAAGATACGCACAAGTCCGTTTGATTGAAGTAAATAAAAGGAGTATTATACATGCCTAGCAAAACAAGCAAATAGCAAGAGCTCCAAAATATTACTCCCTCTATTTTTATTTATATGACGTGGTTGACTTTTTTTACTTTGACCGTTCGCATTATCTATACATATTTATGCAAACAAAAATATATAGGTTAATCTTAAAGTGTTTTTAATGATAGATCTAATAATATCGATTTCACATTAAGTAACTAACTATATAATTATATATTTTTAGTTAAAGTTTAACAAAAAAGTCAATTGCGTCGTATAAATAAAAATAGAGCCAGTAGTACATATGTTCCTCAGCTGCTGGCTCAGGCTTGGGGAAGACAAAAAGTGACAGGAGCAAGAGTACCTGCTAATTTGACTTGTCAGGCTCCTTCGTTCTTCTTAAATCTATCCTGTTCCTCAGCTTCCATTTCAATGAGTTCAAATAATTTAGTCAAAACTGCATAGCAACCTTGCTTCCTGTGGATATATTAAGACGTGTACTGTTTGATTATGCTCTTCTCCTCGGTTGATCGTCGAAGAAAACAAACTCGACCGCTAGCTGCTTTGTTGACTATCGAGATCACTGTCCTTAATTAATTAGCTTCCAAAGGATGGCCAATTTTCATAGTATAAAATTGTCAGTATTGTGTTTGTAAGCTATGATTTGCATTGTTGGTTAAGGTAGTATTAATGTGTCTGTTTTCTACGCTTCTGGAAAACTAACGGCACTTTACGCAATATGAAGCTTGCAATTAACATCTGAAATAGCGGTTGCAAGCGTTGTTGGCGACGTTGTAACTGCGCAAGAAAAGAACTGGATGAAAAAAAATTAGAGGAACAAATATAAAAGAATACTAAAAGAGTGAAGCACAATGTAAAACGACGTGGTTTGTCGTGCAAGAGTAACTACTCTTGTAACCTCCGAACAGGCGAAAGCCCCTCAAATTACTGCAGGCATTTATTTGATAATTTATTAGTGTTGAAATGACTTATCATTTTTAAAAACACGCATATTCCTTCTAAAAACTACAGTAGGTATCCATGGTGTGTGTGCATTTTCCGAGTACATGATCTAATAAATAATTAAGAGAATAAAATAGCTTACAAAAGAGTGAACTAGATAAATCCTTAATTTTTTCATTGAATGATGTATGTTGCTAGTTGCTACAGGCTTTTAGCTAAAAGGAAACTCCCTGACTCCAATTTGTGTTAAAAAAAATCCTCAGAAAGGCGAACAAACTAACCTTATCATCATCTCCCTTTTATTAAGCCAAATCACATCTAGCTAGCTACTCCACACATATAATTATAAATCCCATAACCCTATATAATAAGAGCTTGCAAGAAAGAAGAAATTAAAGTACACAAACAAATCATGCTAGCTGTAAGCTCAAGATGGTTCTTTCATTACAATAATAAGCACCAAGCCAGTGTACCAACTACACATGGCACTATCATAACCAACTCGTGTGTCTGCTTCCCTCCGGCGGTACGGCCTTTCCACCTGCCCCCCCTGCCGGCGACGGATCAGCACTTGCCGCTTGACTTTTGTGATGGGCGTCAATCATATGGAGCCTAGCTGACTGATTGGTTTATGCACCCCTTGCTTGATCTATTCATTTGCCTCTTTCCATCTTCTATTGGTTAGGGAAAACCATATAGGTTTGTCTTCGTTTAGCTAGCTCTTTCATTCGTGATATATTATCTACCTAGTACAATATGTTTCGTGTGAGGTATTAAAATTACTTTGCAAGCAAGAGCAACGGCTAAATGACGATGACCATAGTATTTTATGGGTGGGATGCAGTGGTCATCATTTTTTTTCTATCGTGTTACGGTAGTGATTGAGAGCCTGGAACAAACGGGTTGACCATAAATAACCAGAACGATCGAGGGTTGCTCGGCTGGTACTAATCAGTAGCAGTACACAGAGTCAAGCGCCTCAGTTCAAGAGAGAGAGAGAGAGAGGCAAGCGCCTTGCTCAATTTGTCAGGGTTCGAGGACAGGCCTTTGGCCTGGTGGTGGAAGCCTGGGGTTCGCTTGCCACCCGCGCGGGTTCGAGCCCCGGGACTCGCGTTGTCTCACTTGAGCAATAGGCTCTAATAAATAATTCTGTGACCGGGTTTATCTCTAAAAAATCATCTAGGTACCCTCTCGCGCATGGAGCCATAATGGGAGGGCGACGTCCCGTCGCACATCAGTTTCGGAGGATTCTGATGATCTCTCGAAGGACGCGATCGTCAAGGCTGCGTGTAGTTTGTAGGACTGGGCATGTACGTGGGGTGGGTTGGTGTGTGTGCGTGAGTGCGTGCTGTACGTTTCAGTCTGATAGGGTTTAAAAAAAATTTGTCAGGGTCAGGGTGCCTGCCTGCTCAGTTACGTTAATAGCATCTGAATTTATTTGTTTCTTAATAAGTCATTTTCCAATAGATCCGGGTTGCACATGGTAAGACTGGGCAAGGGCGTTTGTGCCATGCTCGTGTTAAATTGCTGTGGCATATATCATATTTTGCATTTGGGTTTTGATGGTGTAACGAGATCTTGCTGAGGTCCTGTTTGGAACGCAGGAATAAAAAACACAGAAATAGGAAAAAACGCAGGAATGAGAAAAACACAGGAACGAAGAAAGTGCGAAAACCGCAGGAATAAAAAACATAGGAATAGAGAACTCTTGATGTTTGGATTGCAGGAATGAAAATGGAGGAATCCTAACTTTGAACGTTCAAACATTATCCTAACTACGTAAATGATGACACTTCTATGAAGATCAAGAAGTGTAAATCAGTCCCACAGTTATTTACTAACTAATTTCACATCTGATCTGGACTGAAAAACAGAAACACGTCATGATTCAGATCTGTGCTACAATCTATACTGCAAGATTTCAGTGCATCCAACGTAACAAAGACTAGCTATAATCATCTAAGTGAGAAGTCCATATTTCAAATCCAATAGGTTACCCTTTTCCTGTGAAATCTCTTCATCCTCAGATCCTCTCCGAATTTACCACCAAGATCCAACGTTGTTTTTTAGTTGACCAAGATCCAACGTTGATAGAAGAGGAAAAGTGAAAAAGGAAGGGGACGAGGAGTCAGATTCCGTTGATCAAGCAGATGTGCTTCTTGGCTGCTGGTTGTTCATCTTCCATTGATTGGCGCCAGACTTTTCTCTAGCTACGCTCATCAGCCTCGGCAGCAGAGACAGAAAGCGAGCAAAGCGAGCGTTCCCTTGGTTTCAACTGGAGGATTTGATTCCTGTGGAATGGAGGAATGTTACTTTCCTCCATTCCAAACGCTACCTCGCAATTCCTTTCCAGAGGAACGAATTCCTCCATAAATCCTCTGAAAATCCTTTGTTCCAAACGCCCCCTCAGTCTTCACCTCTTTGGTTTAGGACCTATTTGGATCTACCAAAATTTTAAGAATCTAGATTTTAAAAGCTATAAGGGATCCAAACAGAACAGATTATGCACCAGATTTAAAATCTTATAATCTAGCCCAATCCAGCTTTTAGGTGTTTTTATTTGCCAAAACATCCACTACTCTTGAATGCATTTGGATAATTACAGCTTGTGCCACCGTTTATCCTAATATAGGAAGGACAGACTGGTCATTAACCACCTCAAAAATTGGTTTCTATATTTAAGAATCTAAGATCCAAACACTCACACTCAGATTTTTTTTAGAAGCCAGATTATATAAACTACACATAGAATCCAAATTCTTAAAAGTTGATGGGGATCCAAACACTACCTTAGTAGAATGTTATGGTTTTCTTTAAAAAAAAGAAAAAGAAAAAAAGAAAAGAGAAGAGAACTGAATCTTGGTCTGACTTAAGAGCAGATGAAAATTAGAAACTTTTACATGCATGTATTTATGTACCTCCCTGGATTGTGTATGATTTGACACAACATGATCTAAAATTATACATTTTACAATATATTCTGTTTTCCTCCTTGAATACACATGAGAGTCGCACATTCTTTTCATCTAATACAACCAGTTAGCTTAGGTATCAGTTGAGTCACTCATGAACTTGCATGCAAAGTTCGAGTACCCGCCTACTTTGGAACTCTAGTGCGATGATGTTAACCAGTGCCTGTGCAGCAGCTCTCGATTGACAACGGTCACCCTGCAGTCTTCCACTTTTGACAGGGACGCAAGGCCCGTGATATGATCCACCATTACAACCTCACCGCGCCGGTGATTGACTCCAACAACTGACTAGTCGATCTGTTAGTTACTCGCATGCTAAAAGTAAGAAACAAATGAACGAACCACTAGTCCAACCAACCAACTTTACCCAGTCACAAGGTGATCGACCTTTTCACATTCCGCAGAGGGCGAGCTGCTGGGGCACGCGTCCTAGTGTAGGTCTCTAGACGCAGGCCACGGGAGTGCGCTGTGTGCACGTCAACGTTGCTCGGCCACATCACATGCATGTGGCGCCGGGACACGAACGATCTGTGTGATTCTGATTCTGTTTTGCTTTGCTTCTCTCTCGTTGTCTTCACCCGAGAGTCAATGCTCCAAGAGAACCTGCCGTGCCGACAACGACAGGGACGGTCGACGAGCAGGTTCGGCTGTGGCAGGATGCGACGAGAGTTGTTGCATGCAGCAGCTGAAATGCCGGCGCGGCGTTTAAATGCCTGGTACAGTGTTACTGCTGACTTTGCTGTGACCGCGAGATGGCTCATAGCCCTAGGAGGGGGGTGGGTTCATCCCAGAATTCGCATGCTACCGTGATGGATGATGAGGTCGCGATGGATGAAAATGACTTGGATTGTAAATCCAGTTGTCCTGCTTTGCAAGTGATGCGTGAGCAATTTTGGATTTCTGACAGATGCAAGCACACGAGCTCCGGGTTAGCTCTCTTTCACCACGAACAGAATCAGCTGTCTTGCGATATGTCCAAGAGAGAGCAAATCCACTGGCGTATAATTCTACAAGAAACACCTACACCATAGTATTTGCTTACTGTATTAGCTGTGACCGTACAATTTGAAACGCATTGCCAACTCCAGTGCAGTTACAAGTACAGTACAGTATTGACTCCTACCATCACCCTCGAACTAAACGGAGGTCTGTTGGAGCCGAAGAATTCCATCCGAGGGAATATCTGCCAACTGCTCTAACTACTTGCATACAGCTGTTATAGAAGATCGACTCGTGACGGTCACAAAAATGCAAAACATTCGAAACACGTCCTAGCTCACAGAAAAACCGGATTTGGAAATTGTTGAATTCTGATGTCCATCAGTGTACCGCGAGCTGAGCCAGAAGCTAGCTTTGTCACAATCACAAATCCAAAACGTCCAACTGCTACGCATCTGCATTATTCAACAGAAATAACAAGATCAGAACATTATGTATATCGTGATTACTGGGACACCAAAACTCAACAGATGCCGCACAGGTTTCAAAGAAGCAGATGTGCGAGGTTGCAGACAAGAGTCGGCAAGTAACATAAACCCATGTTCTATCAGCTGAAATCTATGCTGCAGACACAAATTGTTTCCAGTTACATAAGCTGCCATGATATGTTTCACAAGGAATCGAAGCACCAAAAGTAGTCATTTATCGAAGTACTACTACTCCCTAAATGAAGGACTCATCATAGTTGTACTCATGGCACTTTTTGGCAAGCTGTCCATCCCGATACTGATACAAGTATTTGGAGTGGGTACAGCTACTGCTGCTGCTGCGACCACCACCACTTTCCATTGTAAGTTTACCAGATTTATTTAGGGAACTAGGTGAAACAAAGACTAATAGTTTCTCTCCCTAACAAGTATTTAGAGCACAAGGAATCTCAGAGAAAACAACAGGGAGCTTCCAATGGACAAGGAGGACATAGACCCTACAGTGAAAAACTTAATGATCTGATATGGAAGTGGAACCACCAAGAGAACACAAGGGTTTAGGCAGGTCAAACATGGCAAGACATGGGGCATGATATAGTGGTGACAGATAAAAGTGATAAAAGGAATGTGCAAAAAGCTACCTCTAAATCAGGTACACCTGATGCAAACACTTGATGCTTTCCATAAGTTGAGTGGATGGAATGAGGCAGTTGAATGACAAGAGTACTATAAATAGGACGTACATTGCATGACTTGATCACTATACCATTCGAGAACTAATGGCTTCATCCAAGATAATTCTTGCTGCAATATGCATTGCTTCTTTCTACTTATCTGCCTCCCTTGCCTTCCCTGGTCCCCATGAGGGTGCCTATCCAGTTGGAAACTCAGGTCTTTCTCCAGATTACTACAAGCACACATGCCCTCAAGCTGATGAGATTGTGGTGTCTATACTGAAGAAGGCCATTGTAAAGGAGCAACGGGTAGCTGCTTCTCTTCTCAGGCTTTTGTTTCATGACTGTTTTGTTCAGGTTAGCACTGTTCGAAACCCTTTATTCTTCATTCAGGATACCAAACTCACCAGTCATCACACATGATTCACCCGTGCATTGGACATTGTATGTTGTTGAGCTAGAACCATTCTTCCATGTTCAACCCTCAATACATTAGGTTATCGAGTGGTTTATATAATGCAGTACAGAAATATTATTTTGCTAATCAGAATGAAATTTCAGGGGTGTGATGCATCTGTTCTTTTGGATGACACTGAGGAAGTCGTCAGCGAGAAAAATGCTATTCCCAATAAGAATTCAATTAGGGGCTTTGAGGTTATAGACGAGATCAAAGCTGCCCTTGAAGAAGCATGTCCACATACAGTCTCTTGTGCTGACACTATAGCCCTAGCAGCCAGAGCCTCAACAGTGCTGGTATTTTTTTATTCTTCCAAGAGAGCATATACTAGTTGTAGGAACCGTTTCCATTATTAAAAATAAAAACACTAGTTGTAGCCTGTAGGAAGGAACTATACAAAAATTTCCATAATACACCGTTCTATCCTATTCAATAGAACTAAAAGCAGGCATGCTCAAGTAAAATAAAATTTAGCTCAATTTGATATAGTTTTTAACATGCACATGGCAATGTCACCTCCTGACAGAGTGGTGGACCATACTGGGAACTTCCGTTAGGGAGGAGGGATTCAAAGACAGCAAACATGAAGCTAGCAAATAAGAACCTTCCTCCACCAAATGCAACACTACATCGTCTTGTCAAGTTTTTCCAAAGGCAAGGACTTGACAAGGTAGATCTTGTGGCACTATCAGGTATGGCATTGGCACATATTTTACGTTCAGTGTAAACCTTAGATGTAAAATAGTGACTAAGTACTCACTGTTCACATTTCTACATAACGACTAATGCTACTCCAAATGGATATTTCAATTACATTGCAAATAACTTTCCAAGAATATATTGTTGCTATAAGATCTGCATATCACCTTCTCTACTTACTTTTATTTACATTAACAGGAAGCCACACCATTGGAATGGCCAGATGTGTGAGTTTCAAACAACGGCTCTATAATCAACACAGAGATAACAAACCAGACATCACACTAGAGAAGGGGTTCTATTACACACTAGCGTCGACATGCCCACGCACTGGTGGTGATAACAACCTACGTCCACTAGAGTTTGTTAGCCCATCAAAATTCGACAACAGCTACTATAGGCTGATATTGGAGGGAAAAGGGCTTCTTAATTCAGATCAAGTTTTGTGGACAGGAAGAGACCCAGAAATAGCAGATCTTGTCAGAAATTATGCAGAAAATGAGTCACTGTTCTTTGAACATTATGTGAACTCGATAATCAAAATGGGGAACACAAGTCCCCTGGTCGGTTCCAATGGAGAAATTCGCAAAAACTGCCGTAGGGTCAATCGGGAGATCTAATCATCAAAAGGCTTCAATTTGAACCGTTTCCTTTGGTTGTGATCAAACATTGAATTCACATGCTGTATTAGTTCAAATTTCAGCATGCTACTGTGTGATGGTGTAAGATGTAATTGCAGCTTCAGTTTGCCCTTCCATTTGCCAATGTAATCCCATTACTTTCAGTGAAATGCACCTCGTCTTCTTTTTCTCAAAACCAGCCCATTTAAGTATGTCATAGACAAGTGGCCAGCTATTGCATAGCAATGTCCTTAGTTACTAGTCCATGATGCATACAGCTTAACT
The DNA here is from genome assembly GCA_000970635.1 of Eragrostis tef. Lineage (NCBI taxonomy): Eukaryota > Viridiplantae > Streptophyta > Magnoliopsida > Poales > Poaceae > Eragrostis > Eragrostis tef. Next base: position 42,748 of record LAPY01000709.1, read on the forward strand.
ATTAGGTTGCCTAATTTTTCATAATACTTGCCATGTCGCAGGATGGTGTGTGTGCTTTTGATTTTTGAACTTTCCAAGAACTAAAACTATCATGCATAAAAGCAACAGTAAAAGTATGCGTGAAAGCCTGCACTAGGGCACTTGCACATGTACATACACATGAAAATACGACATGGTGAGAGCAGAGGCAGTTGAACGAGGTAGCCTAACTCAGAAAAATGATTAGCAATGTGTTATAAGTTCACTTGCTAGTAAATTGCAGAGAAAAGAAGCTTGGAACAAGATGATAGTGGATTGCAATCACAATATTGTCTATGAGATTAAACAAGGTCTCGCCTGTTTGAGTAAGCAATGCAAACCTGCAAGAAATAATTCGCAGAACTGCATACGCTTAAGTTCATATTGACCCATATGTCCTATCATTTGTCCTCTGTGCTGCTTGTGCGGTATCAGGAGCACGTTCCCAAGACGCTTGGCTTGCATGACTTCCACTAGGATTATCAGCTCGTAGGTAGCCTCTTGGTCTACCAATCTGTCATATGATTAGGTTAAAAAAATGAGTAGAACAATATTACCTATTGACAAGCAAGATCATCAATGATTTGATGTGCAAACAGAGTAGTATACTCACAGCATCTAGAAAGGCAGATAAGATGGCCATCCCAGGCAGCGCATCTAAACCATACTGAAGTTTGCGGAAAAAAAAATGCTTTCAAGACAAATCTGAAAAGTATTGCTTTATCACTCAACGAAAAAAAAATAAATAATACAGAAAGGCGGACAAGATGGCCATCCCAGGCAGCGCATCTAAACCATACTGAAGTTTGCGGAAAAAAAAATGCTTTCAAGACAAATCTGAAAAGTATTGCTTTATCACTCAACGAAAAAAAAATAAATAATACCAGATTCTCCATGCGGCTTTTGTATATGAACCCTCCACAACAAAATAGACTTGACAAGATAACAAAGCTACACACAAAAAACAACAGTCAGAACAGTAAGCACAGCAACGAAAATAAAATGCAGCACAGGAAACAAAGAATGATTGTATCAGTAGTGCTACCAGGGGCACTACTGGGAGTAGTATCAGGGAAAGGCTTAACTTCAGGAAAGCAGTGCCATGAAGATAATTGATGTGTGCAAAAAAAATAAAAAAGTCGGCGAAATGCTAACTTCAATTCAAACACAAATGCTACAATTCATGAAGAAATTTGCCGCACTGAAAAGCTGATTTAGTAATTTGTAAGTACAGAAACACATACATGCAACAAAAAATTCCGAATGTTGCCCAGCCTTTCATAGGATCACTCTGTTTTTCTTGTTTGTAACCTATAACACGGAGATATATATAAAATATGTCATATCACGTAAATCAACAAAACATGGCAACCTTCATTACAAATGGATTTAACAATTATCTGACATTTCAATATATAGGGAAATCCTTTCTACTCTCAAGTGTAGTTACTCCCACTTTGAAAAGCATCTTGGGTATGTCAACATACCCATTTATCATTTTGAGTATGTCCACATACCCATTCTAAGGTACTCTAAAATGAACCACATGAAAAAATTAAATGGCAACCCATAATTTTTTGCACATAGTGATATACCATGTTACTGACACATGAAAAGTATAGATGAACAGCTGATGATTGTATGCTTAAGACTAACCACATTCTTTGCTAAGTGTAAATTCAATTGGATCATAGCCCTCAACTGGGATCAAAATATTGACCTCATAAGGACTGCTTCGAGCAATTTCACCTACAAAATAAGGAACACGTTTCATCAGTTAAATGGTACACAAGGCATTGGTATGGGGGCACTAGCAAGAAACTAACATCTCCAATCCACATTCAGAACGGTTGGAGACAGGGTAGTAGGCACAGCACCATTGACCGCCGATCCTGTAAGTGTAACACCAAGCCCTGTCACTGGATTAACCTGCATAACAGAAACAACCCCAAAAAATATGCATATATAAGCGTTTGAGAAAAAAAAATATACATATGCAGTGTTCAGCATGCACCTGGCCTCATAATTAGCACTGATGATGACAACAGCGTCTAAATGATTTTGACAAAAAATGCACTAATTTGCCAAAGTTATGATTAAATTAATAGCAATATAGATATGTGAAAAAAAAATTATCACTGCCATAACACTGATAGGAAAGTGAACAAGCTCAAGTTGGTGTTGTTTTTTACTGGTCCTTTGTTTTTCAGGGGAACTATTTTAGTGGCATCGTTCATCGAGGAAGAGAAACTTGTTATAAGCCACAATGATATAAGGTAATAAAAGAACACTTGGTCGCTGGCATAACAGCATAAACTTGATGAAGGCCCTTGAATACAGTGCACAAAATCATAATGATAAATGTGTTATGCGGCAGCTTCAAATACGTTTACCTTGAAGGTAGGTTTTCCAACAAGGCTTGAGAGGGAAGACATAGCACTAAGATATAGGGACACATGGATCTGCTCAGTCTGAAAGCTACACAGGAAACGAAATAATGAAGTGAAATGAAAAAAAAATTATAGTGTATATTTCTATTTGCTGACGTGGAATCATAGTTAAAGGTTATTTAGACTAAATTCAATGTCCAAATTAGTCCCCAAAGTCCACCCAGGGTCTGGATAACCCCCTGAACTATAGAACCGTCTTTTTAAACCCTCCTTTCGATCACTGTACACCTTTGCCTCTAAAACTAAACCGGTTTTTGAATATGTGAGAGTGGTTTGGTTGACTAGGAACAATGATAACATTTCACAGTTATTGAAATATACACCAAGTAAAATCCAATCTTATATATTGAGAAATTTTGAAAAATACTATTGAAAATTTCACGGAGTTGGGAAAAATACCATTAGAATCCAATCTTATATATTGTGGCTTGTGATTTATATGTATTAAGACCATATGTTTATCGTGGACTATATTTGTCCTTATGTTTGAAACTACCATTATCGTGGAGCATGTTTGACTACGTGTTATACTTTATTTGTCCTCAAGTTTGAAAAGTGTTTATGTCATGGTAATAGTGATCATGTAAACATGCATAAATCGATTTTTAATGTTATTGATACTTGAACAAAATTCCATTCTGCTTGAAACGACCAAGGCATATGCCAAATTTCCAAATTCAAAGATATCAAGATCTTTGCACTTGTGTTCTCCAACTCCACAAAAGCTAACTAAATGAAGAAGCGACACTTGTTAGGCGCCCTCGTCTTCCACAGCTCCTGGCACCCAGGATAGCCGTTTGCCCGATGAAGAAGGCTTGGTAGGCGCTAGCCGCCGAGTAGGTGGAGGAAGACGTCCACTTCCAAACTAGACGGTCCGGTTGGGTCGGGGTGAGGATGACCGCATGTAGACGACCCCACAACTGAAGGTACTCCATTAGGGCTGGGATGGATAGGACGCCCTTGATGTCCCAAGTCCAGCGTTTGTTCCCTAGAACGCTCTTGACAGTGCGCGACTTAGCTGCGTGTTTCCAAACCGCCAAGAAGAGGTTGACTTTATCAATCATACAGCTGGACCTCATAGGTCTTTTTTTTTATTTGTTGTATTTTCAGTTTTGTTTTGGGCTCAGCCCTGCATAACCACGTGAACCATCTAAAAAGCTGCAAGTTATAGTTATATGCATACTGAACATTATTTCCATGACCACAATTAAGATTTTATATCCAGCCTTTGCTTCAGGCCAAACAGATACCCCCCGTCTAATTAAAATTGAACAATACTCTAACAGAATATTACCTAAATCCATGATGAAGCTTTTCGAAGCCCAGTTGCGTCAACCCATTATAAATCTAGGACAAACAAAGTGACTTTTAATGCTCATTTAAGCAACGAATAGCCCAAAAAGAAGAGAGAAACCTACAATTTCTGATGACCGTGGATGGAATCCCAGAGTGAAACCCTTGAATACTCTTGGACCACTTTTAGCGCAACGAATAGCAAGTTCAATAACCACTCTGACAAAAACATGCATAAGACAGACAAGAGAATCTAATAGCATGCAGAAAGTACACAATAAAAAACAACAGCGATATGCAACAAAACGGGGGTATACATCCTTCAAAATTGTAATGTTGTCCATATGTCCCTCTTCTTTCTGAAACATCCGTGGTACAATTTGAAAATAGGTCCAATCAGTTTTTTTTCTTTACAAAAATGTACAAGATAGAATAATTACCATGAGCACATTAAAATGTGGATGCTAACTGTGATAATAAATTGGGTCAAAGCTAGTTGCTAGTACATTAACTTCAACTCTTTTTTAAAAATAGACATATAATCTTAGGAAACAGTGCCAACCTCGTCATTCTAGATTTATCCAAGGATAACATCTACAGTTTTTACACCGATCAATTGAAAAGAAATTATTAACTAACAATGCAAATTATGAAAATGCTTTCTAATTACCTGCACATCCTTTCATCATAAGATATGCCGCAGATGCATCCTTGTTCATCTGCAAGATTTATACTATTAGCCATGTTTTCTCATAACATGTGCAGGTAAAACATAACGTCGTGCTATCTTTGAGTTCGAGGGGAAAAGAATTTAGCAGTTTATGGCCATTCGTTCAATCATGATTACAAAAAAAGCAATGCTTATCGATCTTGCATGGCATATACTATCATGTTTACAGAAGAAATACATAGAGGTTGAGGATAATAAGTAATAACAAGTATACACCGCAAAAAAAAAGTAATAACAAGTGAAATTTTAGAAAACTATGATAGAATTTCAGAAATACAAACCTGTAAAAGGATGGACAATCTACTCTAATAACAAATTTTAGAAAACTATGATAGAATTTCTGAAATCTACTCTAATAACAAATTTTACTTGTAGATTCAATTATGTGGCAAAGGATGGACAATCCAATCGAACCAAATCAGCAAACATTTTCCTTCAAAACATTAACAGTACCATCAAAAATCAGAATTTTAATGCACTAACATGGTGGGAATTGAAAGCAAGTTGCGTGCAAATAAGAAGACTACTTCCTACTAAACCAGTGTTATGGGCAGGCCTTTGGGCCTTAGCACTGTAGCGTCCCATGGTACTGTAGTGCCGTCCTTTCGTAGCCCTCAAGTTAGGTTAATTAGGGATAAGATTAGTTGGTTAGGATTAGGGCCAACTCTCCCTCTATATAAAGAGAGGCACGGCAGCCATTTGTAATCAACCAGTCAAGCAATCAATCAATGAAGAACAATTCTCCCAATCCCCCATATCTCTCAAGCTCTAGGCAAAGCATAAGGCCTAATTATCCCCTCCACATTACAACCAGTGCAATACAACTTCCCAACCCTAAATAGGTATCTTTTTGGAACACCAATAGTCAACACGGTTATACTTTAATCTAACATATGCAATAGTATTGGACTATCTAGCAAACCAACAGACCTTTGCAAGCTTTATTTGAGCAATGTCCACATATGATGTTTACCTGAAACATGTTCCCAAGGTGTTAGCCCAAGGGCTAAAATAGTTCTTGATAAACAAAATCCAGATATTATTAGCACCAACAAAGAACCTTCACGTTACAACCAGTGCAATAGAAGTTCCCAGCCCTAAATAGGTATCTTTTTGGAACACCAACAGTCAACACGGTTATACTTTAGTCTAACATGCGCAATAGTATTGGACTATCTAACAAACCAACAGACCTTTGCAAGCTTTATTTGAGCAATGTCCACATATGATGTTTACCTGAAACATGTTCCCAAGGTGTTAGCCCAAGGGCTAAAATAGTTCTTGATAAACAAAATCCAGATATTATTAGCACCAACAAAGAATCTCACCAGAATTTAGACACAAATCTGCGCTGTGCGTCCCATCATTTCATAGGTGGTTTCACAGTGCACTAAATCTCCGTAGTGAAATTTCTGAAATTGTGAATGAAAAAATTAAGAATGTAAACTTATTGAGCTAAAAAGGTAGAGAATGACCAAAAAGAACGGATGACACTCTTTCTGATGCAACTTGCATCCATGCTACATGATAAGTCATAAGTCAACAATTTTCAACAGTTGGGTTCAACAACTATTATGCAGAGAAACACCATATTCTAAATCGATGTACTGATTTTTCAGATAGCGAGCTTAGAAGAACCCTAGTAAGACTCGGGTTTTTTTTTTCGCCCACTGATATGCATCACAATACATTGAATGAACTCAAAGTGTACCCTGGACTATTTTCATCAAAAAATGTCTCTCCTGGACTAACCATGGGAAGTTCAATATGTTGCTTTCAAGATGGGACCCTGTTGTAGACCTTACAAGCACTAATAAGCATACGGATTAAGGCAGTCCTCTAGTTCAGATTATGTGTTGTCTTGTCACTTGTTAGATAAATGAATACATAATTTCAGAGCTGACCCTGAAGCTTATGGAAGTTTACGTTCCATTTATATTTTTACACTCAAAGCCAAAACTATGTCTGAGAGTTGTCGTTATGTTTCGCTAATGTACTTGGGCTTTGTTACCTCACCTTTTCCATTATTTTCTATGTCTACTGAGTCAGGTGATGTTAGGCCATCCTTATTGGAACGATGACAAGGTGCAAAATGTGATTACAAGAGGAAGAGACAGGAAAAGAAAAACAGAGTGACAGGTAATGGGGAAAATGGCGCACAATCGCAGATACACACACAAGAGGTTTGAGAACAATACAAACTATGGCAATTACGCTGAGGCAAAGTAGGCACTATATTATCATAGAAAAAATTGATTAAAAAACCAAAGTTGTTACCTGAATGTAGCCAACTTGTTCTTGACCAGTCAAAAAAGAGTCAGAACTGACAAAACGTCCAAATTCTATGTAACCCTGAAAGGAATGAACAAATGTATCACATTAATCAACCTAAACCTAGGAATGAACAAAGGCATCAAGTCACCAAGGTGGTGTACGTGTCACAGATTTTTTATATCAATGGATCATTTAGATCAAAATAAAAAGATATATATCAAAAGACCTAAACCTAAATGTGATGCCGAAAAGAAAAATCAGATTTTTTTAAGAGAATAATTTTTTTATACAGTTAGCATATCGAACAGTGAGACTAAAACAGATGAATTATGGCTATGAACGTTGAAACCGAATGATGACTTATGCTGAAACTAAAAAGGTGCTGTACTGTGCACTAATCTTCAGCTAAATAAGAGCAAATTTCTTCTTTAACCGTATTTCTTCACTTTGGAAAAGTTTAGTTTTTTTTTCATCTTGAAAATACTATGTACTATTAATTGAGGACACAGTAATATGTCGATCACTTATTCAGTACAAACTGGTTGGTGAATGATCAAGGTATTGCAATTTTAATGGATGTGTGGCACCACATAAACTACATTAAGTATATTCTTCAAACTAAACAAACTGCATACAGTCTACACCCGTGAAAAACCTAATACCACCTTAGGATATGGTTATACAAAATACAAATATGAAAACAGGGAGCTACCGCATCAGATTCTAAGAACATAATAATTAAACATTCAAGAACTTAAATTTCCGATAAATAATTATAAAATTGTCATACCCCTTGAGATCTTCTCTGTACATCCTTGCAGAACTCAACAAACAAATCAGTAGGTATCAAACTCTGATAATAATTACAATAAATGTTAGCTGCTAGTGCAATATGGAATTCTTGAAGAAACAATACACATGCAAACAATGGAAAATAAACTTTATTTAATGGTGGATTTCTGATATCACCTTTTCATTATACTCAAAACCCTTTCCGGCAAGATGTGTCTGGAAGCTGCTTAGGAAAAAGCAATATGAAAGACGTTCATCTAGTTTCAAAGTATATCTGCCTAGTAAACAGCATGATTGCAAGGATACAAAATCAACAAGGCGACTTTCATTGTCAAAGGTATAACAACTTGAATTCGGAACAACGACGATAGCAGCAGCTGGGACATGTATGCAGATAACTGCCAACAAAACTGCATAAAAAATAAGTATATAAGGAACTGCCATATTGATTTACTATACAGAATTAAGATTAGAAAAGGCACCATGCTGTGCATAAAACTTATAATCGGTGTTAGCAAATCAAAGTTAACAATGAACATTCTCTACGCTATCAAACTAGAAATGATATCCCATGAAGTATAGGATACCAAAAGCAATAGGAGTGATTCCATTGAACGAGTTTGTCCGTCCCTCAAGTTACAGAAGATGCTTCACAGGAAAGCTTTTGTCTGCATAAAAGCTGCTCAGAAGGCAGTTTTGAATCCCAATCATTTTTCCTTTTTTTCTTTCAACCAAAAGGAGAAAGGCAGTTTTGAATCCCAATCAATTGAAATTATGTGTTGACCACCAATCTAGCCCACCAATGACAATTGTGTTGTCTTAAGAACGTTACGTCCTTACGAAACAGAGTACAAGATGTTATCAAAGAAGAGACGAAGGAGATGCTTACATAGTGCATTTAGAAGAGCAAAGCTAAGTGCAGAAAAGTTACCTATCATTGATAGATGAACGGCCCGAATGATGACTTATGCTGAAACTAAAAAGGTGCTGTACTGTGCACTAATCTTCAGCTAAATAAGAGCAAATTTCTTCTTTAACCGTATTTCTTCACTTTGGAAAAGTTTAGTTTTTTTTTCATCTTGAAAATACTATGTACTATTAATTGAGGACACAGTAATATGTCGATCACTTATTCAGTACAAACTGGTTGGTGAATGATCAAGGTATTGCAATTTTAATGGATGTGTGGCACCACATAAACTACATTAAGTATATTCTTCAAACTAAACAAACTGCATACAGTCTACACCCGTGAAAAACCTAATACCACCTTAGGATATGGTTATACAAAATACAAATATGAAAACAGGGAGCTACCGCATCAGATTCTAAGAACATAATAATTAAACATTCAAGAACTTAAATTTCCGATAAATAATTATAAAATTGTCATACCCCTTGAGATCTTCTCTGTACATCCTTGCAGAACTCAACAAACAAATCAGTAGGTATCAAACTCTGATAATAATTACAATAAATGTTAGCTGCTAGTGCAATATGGAATTCTTGAAGAAACAATACACATGCAAACAATGGAAAATAAACTTTATTTAATGGTGGATTTCTGATATCACCTTTTCATTATACTCAAAACCCTTTCCGGCAAGATGTGTCTGGAAGCTGCTTAGGAAAAAGCAATATGAAAGACGTTCATCTAGTTTCAAAGTATATCTGCCTAGTAAACAGCATGATTGCAAGGATACAAAATCAACAAGGCGACTTTCATTGTCAAAGGTATAACAACTTGAATTCGGAACAACGACGATAGCAGCAGCTGGGACATGTATGCAGATAACTGCCAACAAAACTGCATAAAAAATAAGTATATAAGGAACTGCCATATTGATTTACTATACAGAATTAAGATTAGAAAAGGCACCATGCTGTGCATAAAACTTATAATCGGTGTTAGCAAATCAAAGTTAACAATGAACATTCTCTACGCTATCAAACTAGAAATGATATCCCATGAAGTATAGGATACCAAAAGCAATAGGAGTGATTCCATTGAACGAGTTTGTCCGTCCCTCAAGTTACAGAAGATGCTTCACAGGAAAGCTTTTGTCTGCATAAAAGCTGCTCAGAAGGCAGTTTTGAATCCCAATCATTTTTCCTTTTTTTCTTTCAACCAAAAGGAGAAAGGCAGTTTTGAATCCCAATCAATTGAAATTATGTGTTGACCACCAATCTAGCCCACCAATGACAATTGTGTTGTCTTAAGAACGTTACGTCCTTACGAAACAGAGTACAAGATGTTATCAAAGAAGAGACGAAGGAGATGCTTACATAGTGCATTTAGAAGAGCAAAGCTAAGTGCAGAAAAGTTACCTATCATTGATAGATGAACGGCAGGCAGAGGGCAGGAAGCCATGGTACTCCAGTATAGCATCAACCTATATTCAGGTGTAAGCAGATATCCCCTGTTAGATATTTATGATGTAATTGTCAAGTCGTCAACACTAACCAATACCCCCTAAGTGTTTCCTGATGTTGTTTTTCTTGCATAAGTTAGATAGGTTGCAGTTTGTGTTTTCTGCTAATTAATACAGTATAAGGCTAAGCTCTTGCCCTAATTTCGAAATGAAAACAGAACAAAAAAACTCAGAGCCCTGTATCCAAGATGTATTTAGTAAAAACAACCAACATTTGGCCCTCACAAGGAGGCACAGGCATCATCGGTGAACCCAGTTCTGGCTTGCATAAACACTTAAACAGTAGCTATAGATAACTCCCAACTATTTGTCATGACAACTGAGATAAATCCACCCAAAATTTGATAAGCCCGAGACTAACCCGTCCTCTTTTGCTACTCCTGCTCTACTCTGAGTGTTGCGGAAATATCCATTGCCGCCGAAACGGACGGCGAGAACTCACCGCAGCGTCGGACAGCGGACAGCATCTATCTCTATTCAGGTGTAAGCAGCTATCCCCTGTTAAATATTTATGATGTAACTGTCAATTCTTCAACACTTACCAATACCCCCTAATTGTTTCCTGATGTTTTTCTTGCATAAGTTAGATAGGTTGCAGTTAACGTTTTCTGCTAGTTAATACAGTATAAGGGTAAGCTCTTGCCGTAATTTTGAACTGCATACAGAACAAAAAAAGGTTCAAAGCCCTGTATCCAAGATGTATTTAGTAAAAACAACCAACATTAGGCCCTCACATGACGGCATCATCGGTGAAACCAGTTCTGCCTTGCATAAACAGTCGCTAGAGATAACTCCCAAGTATTTGTCACGCCGATTGAGATAATAAATCCACCGAAAATTTGATAAGCCCGAGACTAACCCGTCCTCTTTTGCTACTCCTGCTCTACTCTGACTCTGAGTGTGGCACAAATATCCATTGCAGCCGAAACGGACGGCGAGAACTCACCGCAGCGTCGGGCCGCGGAGGCGGGCAGCCCAAGGCGAGGGAGGGCGACGTGGACCGGACGGGGTGCTTCTCTTCTCTCGGCGCCGGAGCAGACGGTGGTCGCGCCTTGGAACGGTGGGATCGGACGGCAGAGGGAAGGACCGACGCCTCGGCTTCTCCGGGCGGAGTGGAGACGGGAGAGAGACTGGTCACTGGCTCACTGCCGTGTTCGTGTGTGTGGGAACTGCATCAAACATCTCAGATGGCCCACATGGCAGAGGTTTTGACGCTTGAATTTTTATTTTTGTTTTTTGCGAAGGATAACGCTTGAATGATGACATTTTTTTAATTTTTTTATCTCTTTTTATTGATCTGGCAAATATATGTCGGAGTGAAATACTGATCGCTTGGTACTGGTAGGAGTAGCATTCTTGTTCGATGTGCGAGTACCAATACATGATGAATATTGGAAACATTAGATTTCTAATTTGCATTGCAATGCATGAGTATTCACCCATATTTGATAGACGTGTGTTTTGAACTCTGAAACATTTCTTCTTTTGCACATTGATTCCATTATTGTTTTTTAGAAGATTATTTCATAATATGGTGTCATGATATTTGTACTAAAACTTTCACAAATTCTGTGTGCTACAACTACAACCTTGCATGTACTTCATGAAAAGTTTAGGTTGGCAACTTGTCTGCCGTATTTCCAATACAAAAATTGTCTCATGACTTATTTTTTACTCCGATAACAATGCGCACGAAATTAGCTAGTCTTTATAAAAATTACAAATTCTAGCAACATCTAGATGGGCTCGACTACAGGCTCGACGCCGGCAAATTCTTTATGCTTGTATGTAGAATATCAGTCTACTTCTTTTTTAAAAGAGTTGGATTTCAACTTGTTCTGTCGAAGATGAGGATGACGGTGGTGGATGGTGAGATGACCGCGTTCTTTTAAATCGGATTTTTCGTTCGTCGCATATCCGTTTGAGATAATGATCCTTGATGGTGAAATTTACGGCACTTTTAAGACTTTTTTGTCTTTATAAAGTTAGTGTTAATTAAAATGTTATGTAAAGAGAAGATATTATATACTTCAATCAAATCAAATTCCCTTTTCATAAAAAAAAATAGAAGAGTTCGATGAGCAGTGTGACGCTCCTCCATTCGACCGCGAGACAACCAACCAAGCATCTCCAACCGCGAGACGCACCGTCCCCTAGCCCTCCGCCCCTCCCCGGGTTCGCCAAATCCAGACCGTTTGATCTGATCCTGGCCTCGTAAGATCCTACCGCCCCTTCCCCCCGGCTATGGCGAAGCCCCCGTCGTCCGCCGCGGCGGCGGGCGCCCGAGGCTTCTCCTCCTGCTCCTTGCGGCCGTCGCCGCCTCCGCCTCCACAGCGGGATTTCTCCTCCGCGGCGCCCTACGAGACCCCTGCGACGCCCGCCGGGACTCCGCCGCCCTCACCGCCTCCTCTGAGGCGGGGAGCCCCCTCGGGTTCATGAGGTCCAAGCTGGTGCTGCTCGTCTCCCACGAGCTCTCCCTCTCGGGTAATTTGCTCACTGATGGTTCACCTCGTAGCTCACACTTCGATGACTAGTGTTGTGTGTTTGTCCGTTTGGGAAATGTGGCACGATCCAAGCACTGTTAGCTAATTGCGGTTCCTGACGTTGCATTGCACTCTGGTATCTGAAATGGAGTGGATACTTCTGTTGTAATACCTAATCCTGACTCCTGAGGAGTGAGGACTCAGGAAAGCGAGTTAGATGGGTACTTGTGTGTATTGTTTGGAAAGCAGATAGAATGGTCTACAATTGTTCATATGTTGAATACAATCCCATATGCCCTGAAACTTTAAAAAATACAAGCCCATATCCCTGGCCCAACGAGAAACGGGAGTGACCACTGTGATGGTCTGATTGTGAAACTAGTTCCTTGATTCCCTTTTCTCATTTTTCTCATTTTTGATTCCCTTTTCTCATTTTTTGATTCCCTTTTCTCATTTTTTTTTAAAAAAATTCATTCCGAGTAGGCCAAGTGGATTTCTGAAACTTCCATAAACCTAGGTTTTTACAGAGCTATCCAAATTCCAAAGTATCATTTGCTGACTACCACTGTCAATTGTTAAACCCATCGATATATGTACTTGTTTTTGGTGCAGGTGGCCCACTATTACTGATGGAGTTGGCGTTTCTTCTGAGACATGTTGGCTCACAAGTGGTGTGGATAACAAACCAGAGATCAGAAGAAACAAATGATGTTACACATAGCCTGGAGCATAAGATGTTGAGTCATGGAGTGCAGGTATGGATGGTCCTACAGTTGTGCATGTAGTTTGGAATTTAGAGTTTTTTGGTCCTACATTTATGCATTTAGCTTGGAATTTTGATGCAGAGATTGTAGAAGCCTAACCTAGTCAACCGAAAGTGAATACCAGAGGAAACTAATTAACCATCTAAAAAACTAGATGACTGATTTTCGGACTCAGTGAGTTAGCTGTAGTACAGTTCTGTTCTGAAGGGTTATTCTCCTTCGTCCGTTCCAAAATAAATTTGATTTTAATTTTAGGATCTTGTAAAACAATCAAGGTTCAAGTCATAAATAGAAATTGAGGAAAATGGGAGCAATTCAAATTGGCCCTGTAAAATGTCATGTGTTACCCTCATTAAGCCGTCACCAGAGTTGTAATTGCTCTTAGAATGTCATGTGTTCCTACAGTTCATATTGTTAAGTGACCTTGGGAAAATAGAAATTGATCATTAAAAGAATAGATAAATTTATAGGAAAATGACAAAAGGTCATTTCAAAAGCATTGGACAACTTGCACTTTTTTAAAAGAAAAGGGTATTATGGAATTTACTTGAGGGAGCAAATCAAACTGGCCCTGTAGATTATCAAATAAAAAGTATTACACAAGCATAAAATGAATAAAAATGTTTGGTGTATTAGATCTCTCTGCGCTTATGAAGAAAAATGTATAAGGTTACCATTACCACATGTCCTCATTGAAAAGCTAATCTATCTGTTTTAAATCAACGCCATTCTTGTTTTTGATTATTTGATGGTATTATATATTTCAATAGAAACTTTATAACACGTTTCTTACTTGTGATTCTTCTTTTAGTGACTAATTTCTATTCCCGTCATTTACTAATATGGGCTATAGTAACACAAGGCATTGTGTGAGTAATAACTAATCTATGGATGCTTTGAATGACGGTAGCATTGTCTGTTATTGGTGTGCATTCATTGTTTTGTGACATCCTTAATTACTTCATTGAGAAATAGAGTGAATATGTCTCCTGTTTTGTGACATGGAATCTTATTCATGTCGACAACAATTCAAATTGATTTTTCCTTGGTCCTTGTTTACCCTGATACATGATCTGCTTGCTTCACAGGTCTTACCAGCCAGGGGACAGGAGGCAGTTGATGCTGCTCGTAAAGCTGATCTGGTTATATTGAACACTGCTGTTGCTGGCAAGTGGCTTGATCCTGTTTTAAAAGACCATGTTCCTGAAGTCCTTCCAAAGATTTTGTGGTGGATCCATGAAATGCGAGGGCATTATTTTAAGCTCGAATATGTCAAGCATCTTCCCTTTGTTGCTGGATCAATGATTGATTCTCATACAACAGCTGAATATTGGAAGAGCAGGACTAGCGATCGCCTGAAGTACGTTCAAAATTCCTGGCACTCTCTGATTTATTTTTTTTCATATAATGTTGATGCTGGGTTCAGTATATAATATGGAAGAAGTTAGTATCCGTTTATTTTGACTTGGTACTTCTTTGATATGAGTTATTAGTCCATGAGACAATTAATCATTTTGCTACATGCATATTTGTGAACTTCGTGAGTGAAACATCCAAGTCAATTGTCAGCTGTTTATTGCATTGTTTTAACTTTTTGGATTCCACTCGTTATTATATACTTCTAAATTGTAAGTTGCTTCATGTAAAGAATACAGATGCCAAAGACTTATGTTGTTCATCTCGGGAATAGTAAGGAACTAATGGAAATTGCTGAAGACAATGTCGCAAGAAGAGTCCTCCGGGAACATGTTCGTGAGTCCCTTGGAGTACGGAGTGAAGATCTCCTGTTTGCAATAATAAACAGTATGTCTTGTTTGTTGATTTCAGAATTATCAATATGTAGTCATTAAGCTACATATTCTGAGTGATATGAGTTTTTTATGTTCATATAAATCGTTTATTAATAAATATCCTGTGATCCAGGTGTATCACGAGGAAAAGGACAAGATTTATTTCTTCAAGCTTTTTACCAAAGTTTGCAACTCATCCAACAGCAGAAGTTAAAAGTGCCTGTGATGCATGCTGTAGTTGTGGGAAGCGATATGAATGCTCAAACCAAATTTGAGACACAATTACGTGAATTTGTGGTGAAGAATGGGATTCGTGACCGTGTCCATTTCGTGAACAAGACGTTGGCAGTGGCTCCTTATTTGGCCGCAATTGATGTGCTTGTTCAGAATTCTCAGGTGAGTCATAATGTGATTCATGGTCCATGGTTTTTCCACTAAAAACTGTGTGCCTTTGTGAATCATTTATGTACTATGTTTGTAGTATTCAATGGCTAATGAATGAGCCAACTTGATTTGTTAGTCTAGCCTGTCAACCCCTATGTGCCTCAGTTGCTTCAACCCGCTCTAAGTATTGTGGACTATGTTTATCATGGCGGCACGGCACAGTGGCCTCATGCTGGGCCTTGCGCTCACACTGATATGCCCCCATCCGGCCCAGGTTTCAAAAGGCCCTTAATATAATGTCAGGGAGGGGGACGTCGGACCCCTGGTCGAGTTTTTTTCTTTTCATGGCAGCACACTTTGCTTCGCAATATAAGTTCATTGCATTGTAGTGCTTCGATAGCCAGGTTCGGAGCCAGGAATCGGCCAATTTGGGCTACCCCTCCCCCTTCTTTATTTGGGCAAATTTTTCACTAGTTGCGAGTCTAGGCCTTCGTTAATACTAGCATACAGAGGGTTTAGCTGAAGATTACTACTTGCTGACCCCCTCTTGGCTTGAGGGCTGGCTCTGCCAGTGTCGATAGCATGCATACAACATAAAAAAAGGTCACTTGTTATGTTGCAATGTTGCATATGATTTTTTAAAAAAAGATATGTTGCATATGATTTAGATGGCCTTGAACTTCTTAATTTCGTCATGTTCTATGCCAAGGTCATCTTTACATGACTACTGACACCTACCAGTCCATGCAAGTGTAAATTCTTCGCAAGTGTTGCCTGATTGCTACTACGACAATTCTTAAGTTGTAAGGAGGTCTCCTTCAGGGCAGCTATGATTTTGTGGACATAGACATGGTTCAGTTAATGTGGCTCCTGGCTTGTTGAAAAATGTAGCCTAGAATGGAAGTCATGGTGCCTTGCATTTATTTTTCTTGAACCCTGGCATCAGTCCAGTTCTGGGTTTGGCTTGTTCACTTTGTTACTTTTTGCTTTGCTACGCCTAACACTCACCCATAAGTATGCTAGTCTGCAGCTTGGCTAAAGAACAGACCAGGACCCAGTTTGTTTTCTCTGGTACTGGCTCAATAATTCTTTGCTGCGCTCAAATCAAATGATGGATCATAGTGCAAACATCATTGCACAAAATATGTTATTTCCAACTAGTTACATTAGTTAAAGCCCTGAGCAGGTAGTACAACTGTTGTAAAGGTTTTCATTGACACCGAAGTGATCAATCAGTGCTACTACACATAAAACGTCAGCTGATTTTTTTTTCTGTTTTAAACTTTTTCTAATTTTTTTATTGTTGTTTTCTCAGGCTCGTGGAGAATGCTTTGGAAGAATAACCATTGAAGCAATGGCATTCAAGTTACCAGTGTTGGTAAATCTCTCTCTATCTTGTTCATACTGTGTAGGCAGGGGACAGGTTAAGCCATTGTTCAACTGCACTGTATTTTTACAGCTTTTTGGAGCATGAACCGCACATCTCACGACCAGCCAATTAACCCTACAGAAACATTTGAAACGTGGGCCAGCATTTTCCTGAATCTGCTGACCGGATTTATTGTTTTCAATCATGAGTACGGAGTCACTGTAAACAATCATGAGCTCACATTATACACCTTGACCCCGTCATCCTCTGTTTTTGCCTGCATTCTGTCGGGTGTCTCCGTATTTCAATTTGTTATCTTGGTTTAATGACACTATCCTTTACTATATCAGGGCACGGCTGCCGGAGGGACCACAGAGATTGTCGTGGACGGCTCAACGGGCCTTCTGCACCCTGCTGGGAAAGAGGGCGTTTCACCTCTTGCGAAGAACATTGCAAGACTCGCAAGCCATGCTGAGCAAAGGGTCACCTTGGGGAAGAAGGGATATGATAGGGTGAAGGAAAGGTTCATGGAGCACCACATGGCAGAGAGGATTGCGGCAGTGCTAAAGGAAGTCCTCAAGAAATCGAGGGAACGTTCTCATTCTTGAGCCTTTTTGCCATGTCCACTGGAAGTATATACTTCTTTGTTGTGCTAACAAATAGATCTAGATTTAATGAATCACAAGGGTCACATTCGAGGTAAATTGTAAACTACAATATGTTCCATCTTTTCCCTTTGCTCCGCTGTTTGCTGTATATATTTGCTCTTTCCTATTGTTGTGCTAACATGTCGCTTATTTCGATATGTACTGCGATTAGCCTTGATGGCCTTGATGGGTTTACCCTCTGCCATTGTCACTGTTGGGTTCAGAGCATTACTGTTTGAAATTCTCCATGGCAGACAGATAGAGAATCGGGCCATGCCATCCGGCAATTTGCCAGAAGGCCACAGTGAACAGAACAATACTTTTCTATGTTCAAAAAAGAATAATTTCCATGGCAGTTTGTGGCCAAGTGAACTCGGCAGTTGGTGGCAAGTGAACTCTGATGTTTGGCGCCACAATTGTTCTCACTCATAGGATTTTTTTTTCTTTTGGCAATTATATGCTAATGACAATTGCTACAGAACACGCACCGCCAGTTTGCGACATTCTTGCCAATGGACACAACATATATATTACAAGACACATCAATCTGCTTCGGAGGCAAGAAATTCGCAAACAAGGGTATTGGTATACACGCGCACAATCTCTAGTTCGATTCCGTTCGCAGTGCCCTGCTTGGGCTGGAGATATCAATCCCCTGCATCTTCGCCGGCCGTCCCCATCACCGGAGACAAGTTCAGTTGGCCTTGCCCGGCGGCGGCAGAGGCTTCTTCTTGCCGAGCTTGTACCTGACCATCCGGACGATCCGCAGGAACCAGTATGCGCTCACCAGCTGCAGCCCCGTCGCCATCGCCTGCCAAACCGGAAACCATCGAGCAAGTCAGTGCACGTAATACGCATGCATAGAAACGGCTCCGGGCAGTTGGGATTCCGGCGCGATCGCGGTGAGGTCTCGATCGAGTTCGTTACGAACGGAAAGCAGAGGATCACGCGATGCGTCATGCAGGGTTGTGCTTTGTGGTAGAGTAGTTACGTTACCTTGATGAGGAGCGGGTTGTCCGCGGTGACGGTGACGTAGGTGAGGTATGGCCCGACGCCCATCCGCGCCGCCGAGAAGGTGACGGCGAAGAGCACGTCGACGAGGAGGTTGAGGTCCGTGTCCCTCACGCCGAACTCCTTGAGCATCTCCCGGAGGTGCAGCAGCGGGCTCGAGATCTCCGTGATCAACAGGCTCGCCACCATCTCCGTCCCGCACTGCGCACACACACCACACAGAGATTAACAAGTCAAGTCAACAATTATTAACCAGTAACAAACCACTACCCGTTCAAGACCACCACGTACGTACCCTCCGGTAGGCGAGGCCG
Organism: Eragrostis tef; assembly: GCA_000970635.1. Classification (NCBI taxonomy): domain Eukaryota; kingdom Viridiplantae; phylum Streptophyta; class Magnoliopsida; order Poales; family Poaceae; genus Eragrostis; species Eragrostis tef. Next base: position 61,499 of record LAPY01000709.1, read on the forward strand.
GGGCCGATGCCGACGATGCTGACGAGGTGGTG
>LAPY01000709.1:104232-122382 GCA_000970635.1 Eragrostis tef
CGCACGGCCGCGGGCGAGGCGGCAACGGGAAGGAGCAGGCGGCGGGGGTTAGGGTTCGCGGAAGCGGGGCGGGGGAGGGGCGAGGCGGCCGGGCGGGGGGTGGTGGTGGAGGAGGAGGAGGCGAGCATTGGGATGGGGAAGCGGCGCGGCGAGAAGGAAGTTTAAATTGGTGGCGGGCGGTGGAGCCGAGGGTGATGCGAGGGAGCGCCAAGCGGCGGCCGCCTGCCGCTTCCAGTTGTTGGTGTTTTGCTGAGACGATGAACCCAGCTCGTCATTGTTCGAAAAAAATGAACCCAGCTCGTCGTAAGTGGCCGCGCCACCTGACCTTGCCCCCCTTGGGTTCCCTGATCTTGGCCTTCCATTTGGTCATCCATGATGTCAAAAGCTCCAATCCTATCAAAAAAAAAAGAAGAAGAAAAAGCTCCGATCTTCCAATCTCGTCAGCTGAAATTGTAAGGCATCAATGATACACATATCATTTTTTATTTACAATAACAATCCAATGTACCCCTTGTTTCATAATATATATAGTTCTGAGTTTAGGTACGGTTATTTTTTTAAAAAAGAAAAGGTCGATGGGGGAGAGTACATTGTTCAACAATAAAAACGGTTACATTGGAATAGATATATAGGAAGGTACACCATGCACCAACAGAGTTTAGGCACGGTAACTAAGAAGAGGTGAGAAATATGATGAGCACAAGAAACAATGATGAGTGAAGGAAGGGAGCGATAGAGATAGTTACAGAAAATGATATATTGAGAATTGAGAACATGAGATAGAAATGTATTGTGAAGTGATAACTGCGTATATTTTAACAAAAAATGTCAGAACTACATATATTTTGAAACAAAATGAGTGGTTGGTAACATAGAGCAAAATAAGGATAATTGATCTAGGTAAAACATCAAAGAAAAACATCTATTTTATTCGCATAAACAAGTTATTTTTGCAATGTACCTTTTATTGCGATTTGTATTTTTTTGTTTATCGATATAAATGTTAAATTTGAAGGTTTTTTAGAACGGTTAAATTTGAAGTTTAAATTGTAAAATAAGCAAAGCATAGCGCCACACTGGGAGTGGGACCCTGTGTTGCCAAGTAAAACGGTGGGCCAAAATTTAATTGGATTCCCTAGGATGGGCCGAGAAAGGGGGAAAAAACTAAAAAAGACAGTGCCACAATGCTAAAATAGATAGATGGGCTGGATGTATGACGTGGTAAAAAAAAGATGGGCTGGATGTGAGGATCGATGGGTCGTGGCAATCAAACAAACAAATAAAAAAATTCTCAAAAAAAAAAACAAACAAATAAATGGTAATCGAAGCAAAGCTCCTGAATAAAAGAAAAGCAAAACAAAGACTAAAGTTAATAAACCAGACAGATCCCTCATGTATGATGTGCCAGATCGAGGGAGAAGGACCCTTCGTTTTACTTTTTTAAGCAAAAGTAAATAGGCAAAGCACAGCGCCCCACTGGCGCATCACTCATCATCACTAATACTAGAGTATACAGAACAAAAAGGCTAATACCTTTCTACCGTACTGAAAAACCTAGAAAAAGTGAAGCGTAGATAGTTTTTACACAAACTGATTTTCATACTCGATAACACGAAGTTTAGTCTTCCTAAGCACAATTTGGAACTATCAACCACTACCGCAAGCACAAAAGAGATCTGGCTACCTCACCCCAGTTTTTTTGGCTGGTTTAGGCAAGATGCATATGCAATGGCCATAGCAAAATTGATACTACGGGACAGGACATCATGACTCAACTTATTAATTAGAACCCCTTAAAGGACGTCTTCTATAAATCGTACCAAACCAAGCTGAAAAGTCAAACGGGAAGAGCAAAAGCAAGATTATAATAGAAGAAATAAGTTTGTCAGCGTGTCATAGATAGGCAGATAGATAGAGCAGAGAAAGCGAAGTGGGAAACCAAAAATAAAGCACGTAGAATCTCCAGACACAGCACACACTAAGCACATTATCGCTTGTTGAGACCAAACATAGTCATACCTTTTCATGATCCGCGAGAACCGAAATTGGGAAGGATAAAGCGAGATCGCGAGCGAAAGCAGAAAGACAAGCAGACAACAGTGTTGAGCTCGATTTCGGATTCGACTGGGGGAACAACTAATGGCGTCGACGCTCCTGTTTTTCAACACCCGCCTCTTTCAGCGCAGCTACGTTGCGCGAAACAGCTTGATCCATCGAGTGAGATGTTGACGCGCGGACGTGGTTAGTTTTTGCCGTGCGGTTGCGATGGGGGCTGACGCGCACGTCGACGTAAGAACCGTCAGATCGTAGCAACGGAAATGCGATCGCGAGGATCCGTTCCTGTGGGCGGCGGATCGTTGTTTGCTTGGGCACGCGACAGGTCATATGATTTCGGTTTCGCATTTTGCGAAGGATCTATGAGCGAGGCATGAGCCAGTTAATTGAACGTGCACAATAAAGAGACTTGGGAATATTCGGCAGTTGTAAAAGCGTGTTATTATGAGATACGAGCATTGATATTTTTTATTGCGGGTAAATACTTGTTCACAACACTTGACTTGATTACTGAGCCTTAACCTCGTACAGGCACGTACTGTTTGTATACCAGTACAGTATATGGCCTTCACAAAAAAAAGGGTACGTACTGTTCGCAGAAAAAAAAAGTACAGTATGTGAAATCGTCAAATACACTTGTGTGGACTTCAAAGCGGACGCTCTCTATCTCCACTCTAACTCCAAGCGCTGACCAAGTCAAGCCTTCCAAAAAGAAAAGAAAAGATGGTGAGCCAGGCCCACGTGCCTCCCTCTGACAGCAGGAGCCCAGGGACGAAGACTAGTCTTGCGCCACAAGCCAGGAAGTCAAGCGTCCAGCTGGCGACCCCACCCGGCAGCACCCATCTGGCCCGGGCCCGGATCAGATCGGACGGCCAAAGACGCCGCTGCCACGCCACCTCGCCACCCGTCGCGCTCCACACGGCGGCCAACGACTCGGGGCCAGGACGCCCGCGTTAAGCAAACGACCGAGGCCTGATAAAAACGCGGGCGAGGGAGCAGCGGCCGAGACCTTCCTCGCTGTTTCGTTCCATTCGTCTCGGCCTCGCCTCCTCCGTCCGCCTCGCGCCCGAGCGCTGCTGAGCTGTGAAAAACCCATCCAGCCCACCACCACGCCTCCTCCTCCTCTTCGCCCGAAAGCCACCGCTCCTACTGGCGCAGCGACGCGAGGAGTGGACTTGACCCGTTCGCTGCGGGCTGGTTGGAGACCGCGGCCGCGGCCGCGCCTCCTTGTGCTCGCTGCCTCGTCCCCTGCCTGTGTCCTCGTCCCGGTGGTGGTGGTGCTGCGGCGGAGCGCCGAGCGACGGGATCGGTCCGCGACGTCGGAGAGGTGAGGCGATCCCATCCTTGGCGAGCTTTTCCTCTTCTCTTCGCAGGGCGCGTCAATCCGGGCTGCGTTGCCGGTGTTTGCATGTTCGTGGGGGCCGGTTAGGGACTTAGGGGCGGCTCCGCCGTGTTCTCGAGCCACGATCGTGTTCTGCTTGAGAAACCTACCTAGGGTTCGAGTTGAACGGGTATCCATGGCGTATCTATTGGGGGATTGCTAGGTCATCTGCGTCCCTTAGATTGCCGCGCTTGGGGAGGCGAAATATCACCCCATTTTTGTTTTTTTGGTTAACTTTCGGGTTCTGTTTGGCGCGGCCACGGATTGGGGATTTTTGGTTCCTGGCGTCTAGGATCTTGCCATCAGTTGGGGATTTTGGACCCTGATTGTGTGCTTCTGCTTGGAAAAATGAACCTGTTGACTCACATAGAAGTGGATTCTGTCCGTTCCAGCTTTGAGTGTTAGTTTTAGTGATCCTTGTATGATGAAATGATGCTCCGAGTGGTTCTGTTCTGAAACTGCTCTTTGCAATTTCTGTTACTTTCTTCTCATAAGATGCTAAGTGGATTTCACACCCCTGAGTAACTGTTGTCCTCAAAATGTAAAGAGTGATGGGGGGAAAAGAGGGACGAACTGAAATCCTTTTTGATTCTCTGCTTTAGTGCTGAAGAATTTCTCCTTTATATTAGGAATGAAATCCTCGTAAACGTATGATTCACATTCACTTGAAGAGTTAATGAGATTAATCTTCTCATGAGATGCTATGTGGATTTCACACCGCCGAGTTACTGATGTCCTCGGATGTAACGGGATAATGGGGAGGGAAAAGAGGGACAGATTGAAGTTTCTTTCTGTTTCTCTGCTCTGATGCTGTAGAATTTCTCCTTTCTGCTGAGAATAAAATCCTCAAGAATATGTAACACTTGTACAGTTAACTTTGACTTTGGATTCTCTGCTATAATCTGCTTCGTAGAAATCTTTGGTAACCCAGACTTTGAATTATTATGGTTCTGACTGTATTAATATTCCTGTTCTGTGACTACTGCAGATGCATTGCAATATGGAAGCATTACGTAATATGAACCTGCCACCAGGATTTGGATTCCATCCTTCTGACGCCGAACTCATTTCTCACTATCTTAAAAGGAAGATACATGGACAGAGAATTGATTATGATATTATACCGGAGGTGGATATATACAAGCATGAGCCATGGGATCTTCCCTGTAAGTCGAACATGCTTCCATTTTAAATTTAGTTATTTAATTAGGCCCATAGAGAACTTTGGAGGTTATTATTATTATTATTTCTGTCAAGTTCTATATATCAATTTGTTGCATGTACTAGAATTTCCTTTATTTAAAAGTGGAATTCCTCTGAAGCTGCAGTTGTAATGTTGCAGTGAAATATAGATAACTAGACATGACTATTGAACAAATATATCATTGCAGTTTTTGTCACATAAAAAAAAGTGATGGCTGACACTATGTATCCTCTTTGGCCAGCACAAATGGCATTTTATCCCTATTGCAAGGTTCAAATCCTCACTTTCTCTGATCTTCTGATTACATGTGCAGCAAAGTGCAATCTTCCAATCGAGGATAACAAGTGGCATTTCTTTGCCTGTCGTGACCGAAAGTACCCTACGGGTGCCAAGTCAAACAGGGCAACAAGAGCTGGTTATTGGAAATCGACAGGGAAGGATCGGGCCATAAAGCTGAACAAGCGGACTCTAGGAACAAAGAAAACTTTAGTTTTTCACAAAGGTCGCCCTCCCACTGGAAAACGTACTGAGTGGATTATGCATGAGTACTACATAGATGAGAATGAATGTCAAGCCAACCCTGACATGAAGGTATTGGACTGCTTATTGTGGTTGCTTTTTCAGTTCAATTGACTGTTTGCTTGGGTAAGATAATCGTGTGATGTGTTACCTAAGTCTGTAAACCAGTATGCTAATGTTGTTTTTCTTGTTCTTCAGGATGCCTTTGTTCTCTGCCGTGTTACTAAAAGAGAAGACTGGGCATTAGAGAATGGCAATGAGGTGGGCAACAAGAACCCTCATCCAAATCAACTGAATTATGCTGCTACATCGGTTGTCATTGCTGAGAAGCAAGAAGATGCTGATACATCGGGCATCTGTTCTGGAGAACCTAATCGTGTTGCTACACCAGCTAGTGCTGAACTATCAAATAATGATGCTACGGCAGAGTGCATTCCTCATTCTCCGTATAGTGAAAGCGAGATGCAAAAATTTTTGGATGACCTGTTTGATTTTTCATCTGACACTTCTGTGGATAATGATTGTGCTGGCCTGTCTCCGATTGAACAAAATTCTGAATCATTGGTATGTTCCTGTTCCTGATGCTCACTCTTGTTTGTAGAATTCTATGATTCATACTAAATCTTTTCACCTAAAAGTGTGCTTTCAGATGGTGCCTCTTTTTTCTTTATAACTATGATTGTAAATTTTTCAGTTACTTTCTTTCGTTTTGTTTGGCATGCTTCACAATTACAATGTTTTAATGGAAGTTTTTGTTACATGATTTCATAAACTCTATTCTTGTTGTTCTGTACTGGTGGAGAATGTGCTTACCTTCTAGGTTTGTTTCCCTTGCAGAATTTGCAGAACACTAATTCTATGGCTCCGAAGATAGAACCAAACCAGGCTAGTCCCTTCCAGAATGGGTTTGATGATACAGATTTTCTAAGGCTTGAAGATTTTGTTGATAGCAAGTCAATTTGGGGCTTGGATGATGCTCCTGCTACTGACCAGGCATACTCTATGGTGGGATTTGGCACTCTTCCAAACAATTTTGAGGGGACCTGGAATGAAAACTTGCAGTTACACCAGGGAAATCACAATACAAATCTGTCAAATGAAAATGCTGATAATGGAATTACAGTGCGAAGGCGTAATGTAACAACATCTTCTGCTAGCGGTTTACCATCAACTAGGAGGATTAGACTGCAGGTTGGTGTTAACAAGATGGTTACAAGTAACTCTGAAACTATCAACCAGACAATCCAATTTGCAGGTAACAGTGGTCGTATGAGATCCTTCAGACAGTCGGAAGAAACTGAGTCAAGTGAAAACCCCAGCAATCAAAGGGGCATAAAAAATACATTCAGATCACCAGCTGGGTTCAACATACTTTTCGCCTGTGTTTGCATGATTGGAGTGATTGCTGCAGTACTGAAAGGATACTACCACTCTGGTATCAGCTTGTAACAGTGGATCAGGAGACGGCAGTGTGTTTAGTTTTAGGTGTACAGGGTAAAAGGGCCGTGGTTTCGCCTCGACCTCAAGCGGATATAGATCACTTCTGCTTGAGTTATTATCGCTGAAATGGGATGACAGTAGTTTGCTTGGAACCAGGAGTAGCATCTGCCATTTTTATCTTTGCACTAGGTCCCGTGCTTCACTTGCAGTGAACTTGACGAGTAACTGAGTTCCTCACCTTATGCTATGAGGGGTAGGTGAAGAATCTGTCTTCACTGTTTTTTAGCGGTCCTGTATATATGAAGATCTTTCTTTTCCACCCTTATTGTCTACTCCGTTTTGAAAATGTTGACATTCGGACAACACTTCACAGTTCATTTTTAGTTCATGTTGGGTGTCTGAAACGTCAACATTTCCTGAATGGAGGGAGTATCTACTACGGCGAATTCCTGCCAAAAGAAAAAAAAAGAGAAGGAAATGTAGCTTTGACTATCAATATTTCATATTTCATTTTGGAAGCTTTGACTATGGATATTTCATATTTGGATATTTTGATTTGCGAACCTCGTACATTCTCATGCATGACATAATAGGTGACTGTAGTATTCTACTAATTGTTTTTCCACATTTCTTATTTTGCTTCCATCGAACCCTCTGCTTGATTGAACGAGAATGTATCCGGATAAGGCTTTTAGATGTTACCGTGTTACCAATTGTAATAATGTCTTCAAAAGTGCACTTAAAATTACATAAAAATTTTGATAGATAGAGCATGCAACCATGTATCATTATGCAAAAATTAAGGTGTGATAGAAATATGTGCAAAGGGATAAAGAAAAGAGAAATCAGCTCGTACGGGTTGATTTCTTTTTTGTTTCTTCTGTGCAAGTATTTGTTGCATCTTAATATTTGCATAATAGAGAGTTGCATGCTCTAATCATCTATATGTTTGTTAGAATTTTAGATGCACATTTGAATGTGCTACCTAACTCAGCTTGTGACACACCATACGTTCTGAAGCCATCGTTTGCAAGGCTACACATCATACTAATGCTGCTCCTCTTTTCTTTTTCTTTGTTTTTTGGTGACGTTAGGACAGTTTTAGCTCAAAATTGAACTGATCCAAGAGTACTAATTTTCTATTTTCGTTTTGAAATTGTTATCCAAATTTCACTACCATCATGCCGCATGAGATGTATTCTTGATGGCACTAAAATTGACGCTCTTGTTGCCGGAACTAGAATTAGTTAAGGGAAGCGGACAAAAGCTTTTTGCAGACGCTAACCGAGTGTAATTTTGTACAAAATGACCATTTTTTAAAAGTTAATCAGATATGAATCCTTGGTGAAAACATGTTCAGAAATAGACTTTTTTTTGAACGCCACATGTTTTGGCGCCTAGATTGAACATGTGGGCGCCGCTTCAATTGGCGCTCAGGGGTGGGCGCCCAGAGGTAGGCGCAAAAGAATACGGTGCCCCAATCGACATGACATGTTATTTGACGCTCATATATTCAATCTGTGCGCCAAAACATGTGGCGCCTAGAAAAGAGTCTATTTATGGACATGTTTTCTCTAAGAGTCCATATTTATAAACTTTTACAAAAAGGGCAATTGTGTGAAAATTACACCACTAACCGACGGAACCAATGCTTTGGGCCTGGCATGGCAAAAAAAAAACATATCATCGTTTCTTTGAAAACAAGGTTTCAACTGGACCACAGTATTAAAAATGATAAGCACTGAAGTGAAAATTGGCTAAGCAGAGAGCACGCTACCAAGTACTCCCTCCTAATTTTATTTTTTTGACGTTAGGACGGTTTTCATAGTCAAAATCGAACTACATGCACTGTCCTAACGTCACCAGAAAATCCGGAGGTAGTAGCAGTTAGTGGGTGGAAAGTTTTCAACAGCTTCATTTCTACAACTACAAAGCCAATACATAACATGGTATACCTAGTACATTCATTTTCTGAATTCCCAGAGACTTGAACGCAATCAAACTTGTCATACAAAACAACTACGAATTCAATAAATAATCTAGCATGCTGAGTGATAACCTTTGCAACCCAGCAGGGCCTTACATTCTGATGGCCCTACCCTTTTTCTGTTAAACTACTTACTGTTATAACTAAAAACTGCAACGTGGGTCTAAACAGCCCTGTGTTGCATGGTATAAGAGAAGTTATTGTACTATCCTGTGACCTGGATAGCACAGCAGCCCTGCCTCTCTGAATATGATGGCGGCGAGGGACTTCCAATATGGTAGTTGTTCGATAGCCCTGGCAACAGCGTGATGCCGGCTGCAGGATCCATCAGCTTCCATGCTAAGGAGCTATCCTTTCCTCCTGGGGCCAACATGAACAGGATGAAATTATACTCTCCACTTGAACACTACTAATTTACCAGTAAAATTTTGACGCAATCAAAGTTGCAGGGCACATAAAACAGGAAGCAGCTCACCTAACCAATCATGAGGAGCTAGGCTACTCCCTCCAGTGCCTCGTCCAGAACCCCTTTCTTTCTTGCCGAGTCATTCTCTGATGCCGACCTTGGAGGTCGAGAACCGATTGAGAAATGCCTCTTCAAAAACGGCCTACTAAACGGGACCTTCATGCTGGAACTTGTCACTAACCTGGGCTCCCTTCTACCTTTCTTCTGGTGCTTAGTGTTCCCATCTAGATCAATATTAACTATCACATTTTTCGGTATCTTATTCTTAATCTTTGATTCCAACTTCCCAAATAGCTTTACTGTACATTTCTCACCATGCGTGCATACAGGACATGGAGGATCATATTTGTCAGCTTCTGTAGTTATGCTATCTAAACAATCAGCATGGTAGACATGTCCACACAATAAAACAGCAACAACAGCCAGCTCCTGAGCATTCCAGGTCGACCTTTCCTTCAACAGCTTTAAACATAGCTTGCACACCTCTTGGTCTGGGGGGAGGCTACTAGGATTTGAAGCATTTGATCTGGTCATTTTACTGGAAATGGAACCTAAGAGCTCACTGTCAACTGACCACCTCTCTCTTTGGGATGTAGCAACCATTTCAGAAAACGTGCGCATTGACCAGCCATCAGAGGACTCACCATGGGATCCTGCTGCAGATAAATCATTGCTGCAGACTGAGAGCATGGAGGAGGATGGCCTTCCTTCAGGAGAGCTGATCTCATTGAGAGATCTGAGAGATGGAATTTTGCTATCCGAAACCTGCAACCATTTCGGAAAATGTGCGCATTGACCAGCCGTCAGATGACTCACCATGGGATCCTGCTGCTGATAAATCATTGCTGCAGACTGAGAGCATGGAGGAGGATGGCCTTCCTTCAGGAGAGCTGATCTCATTGAGAGACCTGAGAGATGGAATTTTGCTATCCGAAACCTGTCTATATAATTGGTATCCAGGTGACCGTCGTGCTTTCTTCATTGAATCTGACTCCATTGTTTGAGAATGACTCCTGGAGCATGAAGCGTCTGCTCTGGATACTAAGGGTGGCGTTGAAGGAACAGATATTGATGTCTTCGAATCTGAAGCAACACTTACCATGTCAAGTGATTTCCTGGAAAATTTTGCCTGCACAAGATATTGAATAATAGAATTGTAAGACTATAAACAAGCAGCAATTTTACAGTTGTGTGGAGCCTAAGCCTAAATCGTAACAGCCACTATTTTAGTTAATCAGCATACCTCAGGGGAAGAATTGCTTGTTGTGGAACGATCAGCTGCAAAACAAAAAAGCAGCAAACAAATTCATCAAGTTGGAAAATGCACAGTTACATCAAGGATAGCTCAATAAAAGCATGTCAAGTAGCAACAAATAGTTCACTACCGTGAGGATCAGCTTTCATAACCTTGAATGTTTCCACTTTCTTGTCAGATCTATGCCACTTTGCCCTCTGGAACACATAGGAAGGGCTATTTCCATTGGAAAGGACTTCAGTTGGTGCAATGGAACCACTCTTCGTTTCAGGTCGAATGCTTCCACTGCTATGGTTGGAAAACATCGTAGGGTTTTCCATTATGTCTTCGATGTGTGTGCGGTTGTCCCATCGGAAGCTCCATGATGGTGAGTGCCTTACATTCCTGTATGCTGAAACTTCTACAGGAGCCACACAGGGCTGTGTCCTCTCCTTTGCAGCTATGCAGCAATTAGCTCCCATATTGTTTGATGAAGCAATCAATATGCTGCCATTTCAATCAACCAAATGCAACGAGTTAATTTATGCATCTCGCACCTTGCGACACACTACCTAGTATTACAGGAGGACAACTAAACGAATAAGATTGGTTCCAATAAAGAAATGGATACAGACTAGAACTGAATTAAATAATGTCCACAACAGGCAGGTTACCATAAGATACACCAGAAGCCTCCAGACAGCTAAGAGCATCACATAAAAAGCAGAAATGAACCCCGACAAGGAAGCCAAGGGGCTCCCTCAGCAAACTTAACTCAAAAGTAGATGTAAATAAAAATTATAAAAGTTAGTTAGAGTTACATTCCTGCCATGCAGATGACAGTCTCGTAATCATTGTCTCGTATCGATACTGTTCATGAATGATATGGATCAACTAGACCCAGCAGGGGAAAAAACCTACAATTCGCCCTCCTTCTGGAGGCTCTGACCTACGTCAATGATTTCTTCTTTTGTGTTTACCCTTCCTAAACACATTTGCCCTCTTTATGTAGAGGAGACTACCTAGGAACCCTAGCCACCGCTACAGTACCAGACCAGCCCATAGGCCCAACTAACTGCCCATAACGTTCCATCCATTTGAATGGAATAACAACTTTGAGGAGACTACCGAGCTCTACTAAAATGACACTAAGCCTTTTTTAGACATGAAGGTCTGGATAAAAAAATTATCATGGTGCTGCAGGGATTGGATTGCTGGACTGACTTAGAAAAGTGGCAATGGAAGAGGAAAATAAAAAAAAAATTGGAATTAAGTAAGGGTTCAAACATTTGATACAAAATACAAATGATCATTTTGAATTCTTACATCTTACTGTATTTTATATATTTTGTAAAGCGTACTATACAAATCATCGAAATTGTTTTGAGTGTCTAGAGAAAGAATATTTTATGGCAAATGGGAGCATAAAAATCTAGCAGCATGCTATGCATACATTAAAAGTCACTCATGATTTCCTTTTAGTCCCAGGTGGGAACATCAGCATCCATAAAGAAAATATTTCACCTAGTCACAATCAATAATAAGAAAGCTAAAAAGAAGTTCAAAAAGATGCTTTCTTGTAATTGAAGGCACAAGTTAGAGGAGCTCACTAACTACTGGGGGTGAAACTGTGTGGAGGAAGAAAGCAGCAGTTAGGTAGACCAGCATCGAGACATTCCAAAACTAAAATACACTCAAAGGCCACAGATTCTTCCTCCCACACAATGCATAAGTATCCAACATTTATTCTTATGTCCACTAAAAACTGTACATGGACAACAGGTGTGAAAAACAAAAGCTGCATAGGATCTTATTCCTGGAACCGGACCAAAGTAAAACATAGAGAATTCTCTACCACTCAGTTACGCTCATCATCAATTCATTGCATCACAACGATTTTACTTGAACGCACAATCATCCGCAGTCAGATATTTGGCCCCACAGATTTCTAACGCACAAGTTCGGATATCATATCAACTGATAGCAAATTACGAATAAGGGAACATAAGTAAATCAAGTTGATAAAACCGAGGACCCGAACTGGTACCGAAGACCTGGCCGAGCCTATATTATGCTAAACATTCAGCACAGATCGCCAGGAACAAGTAAAATTGTAGGACCAATCAAAACCCATAATTCACCAACATCTACCCAAAACCGGGACACCTGAATTCTCCATTTCTACGCCCCCAAATCGCAACAGCATCCCCGTAGTTCGCGGGAATTACCTCGTATCACGCGAACAGCGGGCCCCCGATCCGCCCGACCACCACCCGCGAACCGCGCCGTCGCGGGGCCCAGATCTGACGGCGGCGGGGCGTGGGGCGAGGAGCTCCTCCTCGCCGCGCGGGCTCGGCCGGCCAGGGGCGGGTCTCCGCTAGGGTTGCGGCGCGCGGGAGGTGGGAGCGGACGAGGAGCGGAGGAGGCGAGCGCAGGGGAGAGGAGAGAGGGGGGGGAGGGAGAAGCGGAGTGTGGTTGGGTGGGTATAAAACCCGGTGAGAAGGGGAACGGGTCTCGGTCTCCGCTTGGCGAATGGCGAGACTGGCTGCGCGAGCCGAGCGGAAAAACTGCTCCGGCCACCCCCCGGGCACGCGGAGGTCCGACTCGCGACGCTTCCGGCTGCAGCCGCTTTACCACGTGCCCCGCCGCCGTGTCTCCGGTCCGGGCCCATTACATTGACTCGTGGCTTGCCTGGTGTACGCTTTCTGGTGCCGTGAGTGACACATGTGGCAGTGCCACTGGTAAGCTTGGACGCGTTTCGACGTTTTAGAGGCTCTAAACAAAAAAAATCTAGTACTAAATAAAGGCTACTGATAAAATTTTTTTACATATGGCTACATCTTTACGAGACGAAACTAATGAGCTTAATTAAGCTATGTTTTGCTACAATGATGCCACAGTAACCATCGTCTAATTATGGTTTGACTACTCTCGTTAAATTCGTCTCGCGATTTAGACCGGAAGTTCTGCAGTTAGTTTTATAATTAAATTTTATTTAAGACAAGATTTTTTTTTAAACTCTTCTAAATTTTCTAAATTTTAGAGAGGCAGCCGTCGAACGTGTCCGCATCTCCAGTGGTTAACGAGCAGCAAGACGGACGGCACTTGGTAGATTATCGATTACTACGTGGCTCGGCCCACCTGTGGAATGGTTAATTCTCCCTCGGCTTCGAAGTATAAATAAACACGTGGATAATTTTTATCATCGACGTCTGGCATCATGCAAAATGTTAACTAAGTCGCCCCAAAAATAGTTAATAAAGTCAATGTCATTATATCAGCTCAACTTCATCACACACGACGGCATCGAAGCAGGAGGCGAAGAGCCAGATAAGGCTGAAGCAAGCGCTTCAAACTTGGGAAAGCATGGTCGGCGTAGAAGTCGTTTCGATATCCTCCCACGCCATTTTAGGCTCTATGATCATTTTCAGTAAAGCAAAAGAAAGATCATCTCTCTTAAAGAGATCCACACTTCAGAGTTGCTGAATTATTTGGTTCAGTTGAATTGAACAAGCCTGGGGTTCCACCGTTCATCACTGGTTGCAACTCCCACAAATAAACACCAGGATGATTTCCATTCAGTGAACTCCTGGGACATTAAGCTGGAGACATTCATAAGACTCTCGGTGCAGCCAACTCTGTGTGCCACAATTTCCATATTATGTATAATCCAACAATAAATATTACAATAGAAGGTGCAAAAGAAAACAATACAGCATGCCGGGTTTAACCTTCCAACCCAGCAAAACACCTTCGTCCTGAAGATCATATGTATTCTATGTTCTATTACACTGCGACTATGACTGAAGTCTGCAAGACAGCAACAACCCTGGTTGCATACTTGCATAGTATAAGAGAAGATTTACACACTACATTTGTGCTAGCACAATGAGTGCTTCAATAAACAGTATGGAATCGTGCAATAGGGTGGAGGTAGCACCACAGTCCAATCCTTGCACAGCTTTTGACTCCACTGGAGTACTGGACCACAATATTGATCGGTCATGAGCTCACACGAGCAAGCACTTTCCTGATAAATCACATGAAAACCATAAGACACTACAAATCATTTTTATTCCTCCTAAAATCAAAAGAGAAAGAAAGCATGGAAGGGACAAATACCTATCAGAATTGAGCTGATGTAGAAAAAACGGGAAGCTGCTCACCGAATGGATAACGTCCAGCTTGCTATTCTCTCCATCGCCTTGACCAGAAGCCCTTTTTTCTTGTTGGCTCACTCCCCAAATCTGATCTTGGTGGCCGAGAACCAGTCGAAAAATGCCTCCTCAAAAAAGGACGGCTGAACGATTCCTTCATGCTATAACTTGTGCCCAATCTGGGTCCTCTCATACTTTTCTTCTGGTGCTTTGAGCTCCGATCAAGATCACTATTAGACATACCTTTTAAAGTATTGTTCTTAATCTTCGATTCCAACTTTCCAAATAGTTTTGCTGTACATGACTCACCATGAGTGCATACAGGACAAGGAGGATCATATTTCTCACTTTCCTCAGTAATACTATCCAAACAATTTGCATGGTACGCATGACCACAGAATAGAACAGCGACAACTGCCAGCTCATGACCATTCCAAAAAGATCGTTCCTTTAATAGCCTTGAACATAGCTTACATACCCCCTGGTCAGGCGAGAAAGTAGGATGTGAAGCATTTGATCCTGATAGTTTACTAGCAATGGAGCCAACGGGTTCATTGCCATCCGACCACCCTCTTTGAGATGTAACTACCGATTCTGACAGTGTACGAGTCGACAACCCATTAGATGACTCGCCATGTGATAGCGCAGCAAACAAACCATGGCTACCTGATGAGAGCGTGGAGCTTGATGGTGGTCTTTCTGCAGGGCTGTTCTCGATAAAGGTTTTGAGGGGTGGGACATTGCCATCCATAATCTGCCTGTGTGGTTGATTCCCTAATGACTGACATGATTTCCCCGTTGAATTAGAATGATTCATAGAGGATGAAGGATCTACTGGTTCTGGTTTGGATCCTAGGGATGGCGTCGAAGGAAGAGACTCTGGTGTTTTTATTTCTGAAGCAGCGGCCACCACATCTGGTGTTTTGTGGAAATTTGACTGCGCAAATTGGGTGAATAGGGACAGAAGAACCATCAGAAACAATTGTATGGCTAAACGGTAAAATGGAATGTTCTCATTAGAATTGTACGAAATATAGCACAGATGATCAATATGCATACCTCGGGGTGTGAATTCTTTGCGTTGGATTGATCCACTGAAAACAAGAAACAGATATCAGCAAAGAATGTTGTATTTAATTTGTGCGTGTCAATTCTCCCACAGAGAACAGAAATCCTCGTTTGCTAATTCCTAGCATTCTATAATCCACACACATCCAGTATCAACAAAAGAGACATCAATACAAAGAACATTACATTGCAAATATGTGAATCTGAAAGTTAATAGAATCGATGCAGCACATTACTATTGAGTGTGCATGACACACACAAATAACTGTCAATCTTACAGTTAAAAGTTTAATACAAAAATAAGCAAAGGATAAATTATGCAAAATGATGGATATGCCCCCCTTTCTACTGTTAAAAAAGCACCATGTGAAACAAAAATAATCTTGAGGAAATGAAACAAGTCAGCAATAAAAGGCAGAAGCCTATCAGTGTGTGTTTTAAAACTCCTAACTCACAACCAACTTCAATCTTGTACGCCAATAATACATTCGTTTTCATATAATATGCGAGCAGACTACCAAAACAAATCAGTTAGCACTATTAAATCCCAACAGCAAGGAAAAAGGGTACAATGTAAAAGGAACAAATAGTAAAAGAACAACACTTAAAATAATTGCATGTCTTCACCTTGAGGATCAATTTTTGAAAGCTTGGACGCTTCCATCTTTTTGTCAGATTTTTGCCCCTTGACCCTGCGGAACACATCAGCTCGGACATCCCCGCCAGTGTGACATTCGGTTGGCGCAACAAAACCACTCTTCAGTTCAGGTTGAATATTTCCACTACTGTGATTGAAAAACACTGCATCGTTTTCCATTATATCCTCTATGTGTGTGCGGTTGTCCCACCGGAAGCTCCATGATGGAGAGTGCCGTATCCTGTACGCTGAAACTTCAACAGGAGCCAAACTTGGCTGCGACCTCTCCTTGGCAGCGACGCAGCAATTAGCTCCCATAATTATTGCAGAGAATAAGTCAATATGCCTTATATACAATCAAATCTTCAGAATTCATCCACGTCATAAAATAGTTGCAAGTCATACACAACATGCCGTGTTGCTGACACTCTCAAGATGAAACTGCAAAATAAAGACAAACACATATCATCTTCATGAAGAAATGAATGAGTGACTTCAAGAAAGCACAGCCCTATGCGGGAACATCATAATTGTACTAAGAGGTTGTGTTGGATATTAGAAGAAGAAAACAACCTTACCAAGGACACAAAAGGCATTAGGAACAAGCGTGTTTAAGACAGAGGATGTCAGTGTTGAACTACGAATCTGTCTAGTGAACTTTCTTGGAGCAGAATCACTGGCTTGGTTTCTTTAAAATAAGTAAAATACTGGTGTGGCGGCAATTGTCTTCCAATAGAAGCAATTACAGGAGCGACCGGAACTCACATTAATAAAATAAGAAGAATCAAATAGTATAAAGAGGTTATGTTACGTGCTTCAAAGTGGGGTACAAGGAAAATTTACAGAACTTTAGCTTTGCATATCCTGCGTATGTGAAAGCCAATGTATTGGATGAAATATGGGTGTTTTATATTCAAAACTTGTGAACATAAGAACAACGACATGCCGTATGGAAGTTAGAATGTTAGATAGGAAAGACTTCCACGTGGAGCCAGCCACTTACAAATCAACAAATAGAAAGATCCAAAATTACATAGAAACAAACACTCCAGTGTATAATTTAGGCGAGATTCCGTTTGGAAGCTCAACTACAGTGACATAAGCTGTGGAGGAAGATACTTTAAGATACAGATGTTGACATATTCCAAAACTAAGGCACACTCTAAGAGACATATTCCTCCCTGACAACACGCATAAGCATCTTCTAAAATCTGTGCTCATGTCAAATCAGGAATTGTGGAAACCACAACTAAGATGGCAAGCACAATCACCATTTCAGGGTATCGCATCCTCGCCCAATGGATAGTGAGCGTAGTAAGCTGCGTTGTCTGCCAATTCAATGTGTATAACCACGTACGAACAATGTAAATGTAATACTGTAAGCGTACAATGCCCTCCAACGAGCCAAGATTTAGTTCCATGTATCGTCTATTTCAATGGACTGGCATGTCACAGGTGAAAATGAAGCCCAGTCTTTGGTTTGAATTTGAACGGCTCAAATCACTAATCCATCCAGTAATTATGCTACACAAACATAGTGCGCACAAATCTAAAATTCGCATACCAGCATATGTATCATCACACAAGGGAAACAGTATATGTATCGCTCAGGTTCCTAACTTCATAACAAAACAGTACTGAAATTTTCCAATCCCATCTCCCCGTTCCCACCGACTGACCACAGCGGAAACCAGTAATTCCAAGAAATTACCTCGAGTCAATGAAAATTTCATCAGGCAGGAGCGCGCACCAAAATCGCCCAAACACGGCCGGAGCTGCCCCGACAAAATCCCAGAGTCACCACTGGGGCCAGGTGTGGATCCGCCGCCGCCAACAGGAGCCGCTAGGGTTAGAGGGGCGGGACGGGAGACGCGCGGGGGCGGAGGGTGCTGCTTGCGGCGAGGAGAGAGACGGGAGAGGGAGCGGAGCGGAGCGCGTGTATGGAAGGAAGGGAGCGGAGCGGAGCGGGTGGTACGAGTGCCGCCGAGAAGAGAAATAGTTT
>LAPY01000709.1:146218-159510 GCA_000970635.1 Eragrostis tef
CCCCCCCCCCCCCCCCCCCCCCCCCCCCCCTCTCTCTCTCTCTCTCTCTCTCTCTCCTCCGCCCTCTCCCCTGACACAACACATAGGAAGCGACGACTGACCAATAGTGGCCATGACTGAACTTGGACCCCCTTGACCACAGAATCCCAAGTGCGGTGCATGTGCTTTCTTTTGTCAGCTCCCTTCCCATGCATCCATATCATAAATGAAACGACAAGCTCCATGGCTAATTCCGTCAGGTCCTCTAATCGATCTGCAGCTCGAGCAGTCATGAAGGTAGCAGCCATGGCTGGCTAATATTGTCAAGGCTCCCAAATGCTGAAATCAATAAGAGGTAATGCCTTGCTTACATGTCTTGATGTCTGATTTCCTCTCAGCCTCTCACGTTTCATGTCGGTTGGGCACTGTCTTCTTTGATGGGGACATGATGATGGATATGAAGCTCAGAATACTGTCATGAAGGTGAAAAGGGCTGGTTAAGATATTGCACTTCCTTCTCATCCAATGCTCAGAAGACTTATTTGGCACTTGAATTGCTTTGCAAGGAGAAGCGATGTATTCTTCCATTATCTTGTTTCATGATTGTTTCCATTTTATCTAACCATGGGAATGCAGTTGTTGGAGACCTTGAAGTGGAACTGACCTATTCTTGAAAGCTGATAGGGACATGGGAACTCCAAGATGGATTTAAGCAATGTATGGGGCTCTAGAGGCAACTTCCATATCCAACATTTTCCTTCATCTTCTACCCTGCAGCATTTGACCGAGCATGGAAATACAGGTAAGAACTGCCGATATCTCCTTGCCTTCCATAGATATGTTTCTTTAATTTCCTTTGAATATCTCTTTCCCCAGTCTTCAAGTCTAACTGAAGCAAAACTCGCAGTCAATTAACTGATTAGAAATCAAAGCAAAAGTCTTGATGTCAACCAGACGTAGGAAGACTAGAACTGCTGAAACAGTCCAGTTTGATTTAAGTCTGACTCCAACAACATCATTCACTATTTATTTTCTCCCTAATCTTATAGCCTCGGTCCAAAATGACAGGCGGAATCACCATCAAGCAAGGAAATAGGAACAGAAGTATAGAGATAAGCAACACTGATTCATGGAGATGGCTTACATAATACCAAACATTGATGGTCAACCAGGGGAGACGATGCAGAGTCTGCCCGATACGCTGTCATCTCTCATGGGTTTCAACAAGTACCTGACACCCAGTTGGATTGAATCAGTGTCTCACATCATCAAGGAGTTGTCACCAACCAGACCGAAGATGGAAGTGATGGTTCAGAAGGCTCAACATGATGGTCCTGATGATATAGAAACAGAAGCTAAAGTTGCCATGATTCAAGGTATGCAGCTCTGATTCTTTCCCCCAGCTCTAAACATTTATGAATAATTCTCTCTTTTTTTCTTTTTGGTCATGTGACAGATGAACTGGTTTCGCTTAATGCTCAGTTGAAGAAAATAACATTGCAGAGGAGACAGTCACTAAACAACTATTTGGATTTGAAAGGTAAACTTTAGTATATAATTTAACACTCACATGACCAGGTTCATCTTTGGCTCGACAAATGACACCAAAATAATGGCAGATGGTAGACTTACTTGTTTATTGTCATGCATTTATTCCTCAGGAAACATAAGGGTGTTCTGTCGTGTAAGACCTTTTCATCATGAAGAGAGTTATCAATCCAGAAGTCTGTTCAGCCTGGATGAGAGTAATGTTTCCCTAAAAGTTGCTGAAACCAAGATAAAGCAATACACGTTTGATAAGGTTTTCAACCAATCCTCAACACAAGGTAAGAATCAGACTTGCCTTTATAAGAGCTGCATTATTAAGACCATCATTTGTTTGCAAATCAAGTACAATATTAGCTTTCCAGGTGATGTATTCGCTGAAGTAGAACCAGTGATCAAATCTGCTCTAGATGGCTATAACGTTTGCATATTCGCTTATGGTCAGACAGGTAGCGGAAAAACTTATACCATGGTAAGGTTTATTCCATCAAATTCCTTACCTCCCCTAAACTGCAAAAGAAGAAATGAACATCCAAATTCCAAGCACCGCCAAACCAATTGAATCCAGCTTTTGTGCTTACAATCCATTATCTTATAAATTAGGAAGGCAAGCCTACAGACCTGGGTGTCATACCACGTGGGATTCAAGCACTGTTCAATAGAGCCTCAGAGAGCAACATAAGGTTTATGTTCACTTTCAGTATGCTTGAGATATATATGGGAAATGTGCGAGACCTGCTAGTTCCAGGAAGCAAGACACATGGTTTTAAGAAAGTTCCAAGGTAATTTTCTAAATATGTTGAAAGGAAGGACTAATCTTGGTGCGCGTCTAGGAAGTAATGAGATCTCTTTTTACGGCTGAGGACAGTAACATTATTTAAACATCATTAGTCCCATATTGGCGATTCTAGGAACATGTCACAGTACAACTGATGCCCTTGTGTCCCTAGGCTGCATAGCAGTGCAGCACAGGTAACAGATGTATGTGGTCACAAAAAATAATGCATTTAACACATAGGCAACTAACTTGTATGCAAACAACAGAATTTTGAGTATCTACACCATAAATGGATCCAAATTGAAAGAGAATCAGGAAAGGAGGAGGGGGTTCCTTGGTTCCTTCTACTAGCAATCATATACTTTACAAATGAATTGCAAGATTTCGTTAGTGCAGGTTAAATGACTTGCAAACATCTGTCACTTCTCCGAATACTTGTTTTAGTCATTTGAAGTAATTACTGTGTTTCCGCCTACAGTCTTTCCATCAAAACAGATCCTGATGGTGGCATAGAGATCGAAAACCTGGTGGCAGTTTCTGTCAAGAGTTTTCAAGAAGTTAAAAGACTTTATGAAGTGGGGAGCCGCCTTAGATCAACAGCTTCCACAATGGCTAATTCTACATCAAGCAGATCTCACTGGTAAACTTTTTATTTTGCTGAATAGAAATATCCACTGATTTTATAACAACTGAAAATAGATTATTGCACCTGATTGGAAACAGCCTTGAATCAAAAGAATGTGACAAATGCTTACTGAGACCTATTGCATTGATAACAAAGTGAAGTGATAATGAAGCATTATATCATTCCTTTATTTTCCAACAGTTTGATTCGTATTTCGTTGACCTCCGTCAACGCGCCTGAGAGAAAAAAAGAAAGGAACAAATTATGGATGATTGATCTTGGTGGAAGCGAAAGACTTGTAAAGACGAAAGCAACAGGGAAAAGGCTCAAGGAAGGAAAAGCCATAAATTTGTCACTATCAGCCTTAGGGGATGTTATTGATGCACTGCAAACCAAAAAAGCACATGTCCCTTACAGGTAAGTAAAATCCATCATGTACTAGTATTTGGCAGTTCACACAACAGATTACCATATGCGTCCATAACTTGTGGAGGGGATGATAATCACTAACCTACTCAATTTCTCAGGAATAGCAAGCTTACACAAATCCTGAGAGATTCTCTAGGTAAATGGAGCCTCACTAAAAGTTCCAACCATGCAGAGAAAATTGCTACTTTCTTGAACAAACTCATATTTCTCATAGCGCGCCTTACTGTATTCATACTGACAGGATGCGAGTCCAAAACATTGATGCTTGTCCATATAAGGCCAAATGAGGACGATTTATGTGAGACAATTTGCACCTTGGGTTTTGCAACAAGAGTTAGAAGTGTTCGTTTGGAAAGTGAAGAACCACCAGTAAGATTTTTATGATAACTGCTAGCATAAATATAAAGAAAACAACTATTAGACTAATTTTGTCCATTGCTATGAATTATGAACCCAGCATTAAAGTAGTTAGGCTAAGGCAAAGACAATTGCTGCATTCTATTTCCAAAGAACATGTAGGAATGATAAGCCCCGAATCTGTTTGATTTGCTAAAAATATTCCATGGCCAAGAAACTAGCACAATAGTCTGCATCCATGCAAGCAGATCAGCAATCCATTTCTTTTTTCTGTATGTGGCTCACATAATCTTTGTGGCAAAAAAATATGATATTCTCACCTTGCACAGGAAGTAAAAGCGAGAAAGGAACACTTACTAATGGAGTTCGAACAGGATATCAGCTCTTTGGAACAAGAATGTGAAACTATTACTCAAAGAATTAAGAAGCTCGAGGAGGCAATGGAGCATTTGAAAGGACCTCAGCCATTTGTTAGCTCAGATATTGCAATTTCACATTCATCCATTGAAGAACTGAAAACTGACATGTCAAGGAATACAAGGAATTCAAATAATTATAGGGATGTTTCTTCTAAGTTACCTAGCTTTATGAAGCCAACAGCTTCTAGCCAGCTCAGGACCGGCTTAAATAAACATATTCCTGCTAGTAAGAGGACAAAACCACCAGTGCCACCTAAGAGAAGGCCTTCCTCTGTTTATGCGGAGTCTATAAGGCTGGCAGTAAATACTGCCACTTGGCAGTCAGAATGCAGCTCTGAATGTAGCATCTCCATGACAAGTGATACGAATTGGATACCAAGCATGCCAGATGAGACAGAATGCAGCCAGAATACATCAGAGTGTGAAACCAAACAGGTGATTTTCTCAGAAAATGAGAACGTGTCGCAGGGTAAAGTGATTTCGGTCACAGAATGTCAACACGCAGAACCAAGGATGATGCAGAATAAAACTGAGGAAATGGGCATTATTGACATTGAGAGTTGGATCCATCAACAAATTATTGAAAACACTGGCACATGTCGAAGTGCAGAAGTACTAGATACCCCTGAAGTGACTGAGCATGGAACATACAATTCTAGTACTACTTCACGACTTGATATGGAATGGGCTGAAGATTTTAAACAGGGACAGGATGAAGACAACGGCATGAACCTTCATTTCTCCGCGCATGATGTAGAAGATATAAAACAGACCAAGGACGTTAGTCAATTCAGAAAAACAGAATTATGCACTCCTCCATCAGAAGAATTTTGCAGCAACACCGAAATAAAGGAACACAAAAATCAAAGGCTAGCATATCATGGAAGTTCCAGAAGATCGCTGAAAGAAATTCTGGACAGTTGCATTCCAAAGCAGCCAGACAGGGAAGCAGAAGCTGATCCAAGCATACAACCTGAAATCAGCTTTCAGGACAAAGAACACTATATAGGTAAAATTATGTCAAACGTTGGGAAAGCACATCAAGGAAAGTATAGTTTCAAAGAAATGGGCATTATAGACCTAGTGTCATCTGGACTTTGTCAAAGTTATTCCTAATAAATTGATTTCAAGTAGGGAAAAAGATCTGCTGTGATGATCAGGGTCTCAGGGAGGCCTGTCCCAGACCTAAGTGAAACATCTTAGAATACACATACCGAAGTTAAAAAGTAGTTTCTGTTAAGGAAAAAATACTGAAATTCAGCAAAATCATGTCCTAAAAGTAACAGGTAAACAGTTCATGAGGTGGTTAATGGAACTGCGGTATACATGGCATTACACTAAAATCATTATATGTAAATCTTTGCTCTGTTCTTTATTTTTAGGAATGCACAAAATATTTCGTTTGTTCACGTAATGTTATAAACTAAACAACTGGAATACAAACTAAATCTGCCCATTTTATGGTTTGGCTCAATTTTTGCGTTTCTATCCATGGGTATATATTGCCTATTCTAGAATCTCTACTAATGAGTCTGTTCTTCTCAACAGGTAACTTAACAAAATTCTTTGGAGCTTTTCGAACAGCATGGATCGGTGCTCTTCTTGGAATGGGCACTATGAGCCTTGGATTAGAGGGAGACTTCTTCCAGAGTTTGATGCTCTAAGTTATTAAGAATCTCATTTTCGGAGGATCCTAAGTTGTAGCACACTGTTTAAGAGAGGTCGTGCACAATCCTAAGATTCTCTTATACTGAAAAGCAATGTGCTAAATGTACATACGATGCCACAATGAAATGTAAACCGTCAATTTTCCACAGTGTCAGCTGAACTGCTGATATGATCATGAAATGTTTTGGTTACACAGATGGATGCTTTCTGGATATTCTGGACAACAGGTGGTTCACGTAACTGTAACTAAAAGTCCATATAGATCAAGATAATAAAACCTCTCATTCAAAAACCAGTCCATCTAGGATCATATGTTTCATTGACCTTGTGTACGCAAGACTTACCTACTTAAGTCAAATGAGAGTCAGCAAATCCCGTGACACAAGCATATATCGCTTGTTGATGGTAAAAAAAAATCTATCATCCTTATACAGAAAGAAGTAATTCAGAACAATGGGCATAATCTGTGGATGTCAAGTTACCATTCATAACTATTGTTGAAGTATCGACGTCATACATCATATCAGATATCTTCTGTACGTGAAGATAGATCAAACTCCAGGAGTGGACTCCTGAACCATCCCATTAAAGTGCACATTTGGCCAGTGAAATAAATCTTAGCCTTCTTCGACATTATGCAGTGACTCAGGCAAAGCAACAAAACCAGCAGATTTCATGTTAGCGTTGATCTCACTTAATATTTCACATATGTTATGTAAGCAAGGATGAGATCCATCTCTGGAAGTGAACTCGTGAACCATGCCATCAACTTCAATAGAACTTGCCCCTGGCACATTTCTTAATCCCTTTTCTTTCATTGCCTTTCGAAGTTTGCTCACATCATCCCATCTTTCTTGTTCCGCATAGATATTTGACAGGAGAATATAGTTCCCACTGTTGTGAGGCTCAAGCTCAATTAGGTGCAATAAGGCTTGTTCTCCAAGGTCAGCATCACCATGGTTCCGAGCAGCAGCAAGAAGAGCTCCCCATATTGCTGCATTTACCTTGAAAGGCATATCTTGAACTAAATCCTGAGCCTCCTTTAAACAACCAGCGCGACCGAGTAGATCAACCATGCATCCATAATGCTCAACTCGTGGCTTGATCCTATACTGAGACACCATGATGTTGAAATACCAGCGACCCAAATCAGTCAGTCCAACATGGCAGCACGCTGAAAGGATTGCAAGGAAAGTGACATCGTTTGGTACCACGTTTTCCCTCTCCATCCGACGAAACATCTCAACAGCTTTCAAACCAAGGCCGTGCAATGCGAGTCCAGCAATCAACGTTGTCCAAGTGACAACGCTCTTCTGCTCCATACCCTCAAAAACTTCCACTGCCTTCCCAATACATCCACATTTAACGTACATGTCGATGGTTGCATTCATCAGTGGAATCTCCCGGTATAACCCCCGCCTCACTACAAACCTGTGCACCCACTCTCCAAGATCAACAGCGCCCAGATCACCACATGCTGACAAAACCGACAGCAGTGCCACCCCATCCGGCTCGATCCCCTCCACCTGCATCCTACGGAACACCTCGATCGCCTCCTCTGGTTGCTTCATCTGTGCGTACGCCCCGATCACCGTCGTCCACGACACCACGTTTCTCTCCGGCATAACATCAAACAGCTCACGCGCATGGATCAGGTCCCCGGCCTTCACATATCCAGCTATCATAATGTTCCAGGCAACCAAGTCCTTGTCCACCATCTCGTCAAAGACTCCGCGAGCCGAGGCGATGCAGCCGCAGGCGCAGTACATCTGAACAAGGCTGGCGGAGACGTGCGTGTCGGAGGCTGCGAGGCCGATGCGGAGAAGCAGTGAATGGAGCTGCGGGCTGTAACGTCCCGCCTCCCCGAGGCCGGGCCCGCTTACGCCTGGCAATGCGGGCGGGGCGCGAGGCGAAAAGAGGCGAGGAGAAGCGCGGAAAGGAGGCGCGGATGTCGGTCGCCGCCGCGGAGGATGAGGAACGAGTGGGCCTGCAGGAGCTGGCGCGTAGAGATGATACGTGGGAAGAGGGAAAGCACGCGATGGAGCGCTGGGGGCAGAGAAGGCGGCGGCGGCATGCAGCGGCTTGCGAGTTTGTGGCGCGTGATTTTGGGAATTTTAAGCGTTGAGGGTTGAATTTGAACGCAATAGAGCCCACGAAACACGGACGGGCTTACTTTAGTGTTGGGCTGGCAGATTTAATGATAGGCCTATATTTCTTCCATTCTTCGGCCTATATTGCCCATCTTCAATTTAGGCTAGGCCCATGATGCGTTGTGCGGTAAAACGGGACACATTTTATTTGAGAAAAAGTCTGTTGTGACTCCCTCAACTTTTCATGTTGTCTGATTTTCCTCTCGCTATTACAAAACCGGGTAAGTTGACTCCCTCAACTATTGAAATCGGATTTTTTCCCTCCCTGACTGACTTTGGGCTAGCGGTTTTGACTAAGTCAGTATATCGGACCCACGTGTCATTGACCCAAAACGTCACTGACATGTGGGACTCACTTGTAAGTGACCCAGCTCGAACATGTGGGACCCGCTTGTAAGTGACCCATCTCAAACATGTGGGACCCACTTGTAAGTGACCCAACTGTTAGCTCGAGATGGGTCACTTACAAGTGGGTCCCACATGTTCGAGATGGGTCACTTACAATCACTATTCAAAACCGGTCAGGGAGGGAAAAAGTCCGGTTTCACGAGTTGAGGGAGTTAACTTACCCGGTTTTGAAATAGAAGGAGGAAAATCAGACAACCGTAACAGTTGAAGAAGGTAAAATAGACTTTTCTCTTTTATTTGAAACCTTACCTACCTATACCACCATTGCCATCTCAACCCCTTTGCACAACCTCTTATTTGCAGGTGGACCTCTTATGTCATTGAGACGCCGACGTAAACATTTTTACACTTATGGTAGCGCTGGTTACATGAGAGTCATAACTAAATGTTAAAGTGTATTATTTCTAAAATGTAATATATCTAAGAACAGGAAGTATTGTATCATCAAAAGTTCAAAACATTCTTGGGTCATTTCTTATTTGTTTTGAGTATATTTTTACTTGTAATAAAAAACTACACCATCACGGTGATTTGTGAGAAATTGTAAGCGAGCTCAGAGCTGCGAGAAGTGCATCAATCATCCACAGACCACAGTCCATCTTCTTGGACATTTGGATCGACTTCAAGCGGTATCGAGAATACAAGCCGTTAGGATTGTAAGGGACGACGGGTTCTCGCTGACGTCATCCCGATTTCGGCAAGGTCCGCGTCAGAATTCAGAAGTTGCTCGACTGAACCTGTCCCGACAGTGACCTCCCTCTCTGTTTAGGGTTCGCGCCTATTCTCCCCGCCGCCGCCGCCTCCGCCTCCTCCCACCTCGCTTTCGCGCCGACTAGGGTTAGGATTCCGGCCGGGTGGGAGAGCCGGGATGGGTGTCCCGTCGTTCTACCGATGGCTGGCGGAAAAGTACCCGATGGTGGTGGTGGACGTGGTGGAGGAGGAGCCTGTGGAGATCGAGGGCGTCAAGGTGCCCGTCGACACCTCCAAGCCCAACCCCAACGGGCTCGAGTTCGACAACCTCTACCTCGACATGAATGGCATCATACACCCGTGCTTCCACCCGGAGGACAGGGTACGGCTTGCTTCCTTTGTTCCTTCTCCCCTGGAGGGGACCTAGGTGTCTGGGTTCAGTCTGGGTTTTTTTGGGCGTGGGGGTGCTTAAGGTTGGGATTGTCTTGGTGTGATGAGATGATATGGTTCGGTGCGTTTGGGTCAGCGGGTAATGTGTTAGTGAATGGGGAGCACTTGGAAGAGAGTGTTGGTGCGGTTGAGCTTGTGTCCTGCTATTAAACTGATTGCCCTTAGGAAAACAAATAAACTGCTTACTTGTCTGCAAGTCTCCTCGAGATGTCCAGATGAAGTCATGCTCATTCGTCTGTTTGAAATAATGCTTGCTTACTGAGGCTGAGTCTGCTTTTGCCTGCCAAACTGCAAGGAAATAATTTGACGGCTAATGTGCGTCAATGAATTTGTTAATAGATAATACAGTTTGATTCTGGAGTTATATCCGTTAGCACAATATGTGCTGCTAGCCTGCTACTACAATAGTTTGAGAGCTTTAGTGGAAGCATTTTCATTATTTTCTTACTTTTATTTCTTTGGCTCTATGGTTTTAAATGTTGACCATCGTTTTCTCTGCTGTAGCCTTCTCCAACAACATTCAGTGAGGTTTTCCAGTGCATGTTTGATTATATCGACAGACTATTCATCATGGTTCGCCCTCGGAAGCTTTTATTTATGGCCATTGGTATGTGTCACATGCCTATTGTGGAGGAAATACTGTTGCAGTTTCATATGTTTGTTTAATGCTATGTGAGCTATTGGAGTTTTATTGTAAAAGTCTTGGTTCAGTGTAGTTTCTCTTTACCCTGTTGTTGATTTATCATATATACTAACCTTGTCATAGTTCTGGAAGTGTTTGTGCCTTAATCAAATCTTGTTCTCAGATATAATATAGTAGTACATGGCTGGTTTATATCCTCTTTTGAATAATGATCTCCTCTGAATTCATTATCAATTATCATATTTTACTCTTTAGCTGTTCATATTTGTTAATGTTGCACAATGCCTTTTACAGATGGTGTGGCTCCTCGTGCTAAGATGAACCAGCAGCGTTCCAGACGATTCAGAGCTGCAAAAGATGCAGCTGATGCGGTCAGTATTCTGCTGTAACTATCTTCCTACGCTCTTTATGCCCATTTAGTTATCTTCCTACGCTCTTTATACCTCGTTACTTCTCTCAACTCTAGGCTGCTGAAGAAGAACGGCTGCGTGAAGAGTTTGAGAGGGAAGGCAGAAAGCTTCCTCCAAAACAGCAATCACAAACCTGCGATTCCAATGTTATTACTCCTGGGACTGAGTTTATGGCTGTTTTATCAGTTGCTTTGCAGTATTACATCCATCTCAGATTGAATTATGATCCTGGATGGAAACAAATTAAGGTATGTATGGGCTGATCACGGTTTAGATTTCTTGTGTAGCAGCAAATTTCTGCAAGTCTCCTAGTTTGAAAAGGCTGCAGAATCCTGAATGTGAAAATGTCATGTGTGTTCTAATAAAACTCTTTTGAAGGTTATTTTATCTGATGCCAATGTTCCTGGTGAAGGGGAACATAAAATCATGTCGTATATTCGTGGCCAACGGAATCTTGCTGGTTTTAACCCAAACACGCGCCATTGCCTGTATGGCTTGGTATGTTCCACAAACTTATATAATTGTTAAAGTGTTATTTTTAGCCTAGCCTAGCTAATGTAGCTTTATGTACTTCTTGCAGGATGCAGATCTGATCATGCTAGCTTTAGCTACTCATGAAGTGCACTTCTCTATACTGAGAGAGGTTAGCTCTCTCCTTAATTATATGCTTTTTAAATGCTTGTGTCGCAAAATAAATTGATTTCTAGTTTTGACCTAGGTCAACCTAATTGGTATCATGTGATCCATTGTGAAATATATTATCGTAATTTACTTATTTTGTTCAATAAATGTCGGTAATTTTCTCTATAAAGTCGGTCAATCTTATAGTTTAACTTAGGACAAAACTATAAATCAACTTATTTTGTGACAGTGTGGGAGTACATATTATTACTGTCTCGGTCCAGGAAACTTTGAGTTTGTGTCTATATTGCATATTCGTTTGCTGTATATGTTACTTTATGTTTTAATACTCTCTTCTGTTGCTGGATTGTTGTTGCATTTTCGTCGCAGGCATACCTTACAGAGTCACTTTTATGTGTGTTTACAGGTAGTGTATACACCTGGCCAGCAGGATAAATGCTTCTTGTGTGGTCAGGTAGGACATCTAGCAGCAAATTGTGAAGGAAAGGTTAAACGAAAAGCTGGGGAGTTTGATGAGAAGGGTGACCCTATTGTTCCCAAGAAGCCTTATCAGGTTATATTTATAACGATACATATTGTTGATGTCATTTAGTGAGTCTCCTTTATGAAATTTGTCAAATACTTTTTATTTTTATTTGATCCATTTACTTTTGTGCTTTTGCAGTTCTTGAATGTATGGACTCTTCGGGAGTACTTAGAATATGAATTTAGAATGCCAAACCCCCCTTTCCAAATTGATTTTGAACGCATTGTTGATGATTTCATCTTCATGTGCTTTTTTGTTGGCAATGATTTCCTTCCACATATGCCAACACTAGAGATTCGAGAGGTTTGTTTCCTTCTGTCCTTCACTGTTTGACTGATTGCCTTCCTTTGCATCTAGTGTCTGCTGCAGCTTTTACTAGACTAAGTAGTTGTTTATTTAGTCTTGAACATTCTGTTTCCACTTGATGCTTGCAGACTAAATTTTTTCACATGGTTTTGGTGTCCTGTTCTGTCTTCAGGGAGCTATAAATTTGCTAATGGCTGTATACAAGAAGGAATTTCCTTCAATGGGTGGCTATTTAACTGATTCATGCACGGTAATTAAAGTTTATATCTGTCACAGTTAGTGCATACAGAATCAAAAACTGATTCATGCACAGTAATTTGTGTGTAATGAGTAACTTTATTTCCTTTTTAGCCCGATCTGGAAAGGGTTGAACACTTCATTCAAGCAGTCGGTTCCTATGAGGACAAAATATTTCAGAAAAGAGCCCGCTTGCATCAGGTGTGCAATGATGACTATTGATTTTCTTATCTATTGTAGATTTATTGAACTGTAAATGGAACACTGTTCTTGTGTTAGGGTGGGAGGGGGTTCGGGGATTTTCTCGGCTGGTGTGAGAAGGCTTTCTTCTTCTTAACACAATACCGCGGGTGGAGGTCAATCCCCCTGCCCGAGTTTTTTTTTTTAAAAAATGGAAACATTGTGCATAAACTTATTCCAGCATTAGCAATTTCGATCTTGTGCGCTCATGCGCGCAACAAAAGTCCTTATTACCTATCAGATTTCTATGTTTCAAATATCTAGCTGTAGTGGTTCCATGTAGCAGACCAATCTCTTCTTGCCATATTTGCAGAATTCAAATATTTGGTCCACGAATTTGATTGCAGTATAGCATATTTATGAGGGTTAGCTGGGCATGTCCCTTTACTTGTATCCGTTGTCTTTGTCTAACTTTTCTGGAAGAGACAATTTTAACTATTGTGCAAAAACGTGAACAACCTTTATTCTGCACTTGCTCCAATCAATTGCCGATGTTCTGTATGGGAATCAGGCATTTCCACTTACAATTTTCAATCATATTACCTTGTAGCGTCAAGCAGAAAGAGTAAAACGGGAAAAGGCCCAAGCAAAGCGTGGTGATGATCTGGATCCCCATGTTAGGGATGATCTTATTGTACCTGTTGCACGTTTCCAAGGGTCTCGCCTTGCCTCGGGGGCTGTGCCTGCACCATATGAACAAAATGGATCTCGTAAAGAAAACAGAGAGAGGAATAAGCGAGCTCGGAAAGCTGCACGAGTATCATCTTCAGATTCCAGTGTTGCGGCTGGC